>JAJOOR010018185.1:0-48979 GCA_036250505.1 Solanum acaule | reverse complement strand
GATAGACATTTCAATTTTTATCGTATTCAAATAAAAATATATATATTTCTAGCTCTATTTTTTCATTAGTCTTGTCATTTCAATTATTCCCTTTAGAATGATCCCCCTTAGTTTATTCCCCTTAAAATAATTAATTAGAAAAATAATAGTAATAAGTAAATGAATAAAAAATGAATTTCCTTCACTTAGTTAAAATTTGGAAAGTTTACTTGAAAAAGTCATTTTAGTCAAAACGCCGGTCAACCTCAAGTTAGCGGGCATTCCGAGGGCCTAACACCTTCTCGGAATGTACATTGAACTCGAACCCTTTTTCAATTGATTTTATTTGTTTAAGTCTTTTGAAAACCTTAAGTTTTTTCTTAATTTTTACCTAAAAAATTAAGTGGCGACTCTATTGTTTTGGAAACTCGATTTCTCTTAAATCATAAGTTTAATCGATTTTTCGAAAACATAGTCATTTTTCTTTTATATATATTTTTGAGTAAAACAATATTTAGTATATGTCTAAAGTTTAAAAAAAAATAGATTTTTGAAAAGTAATTTGATGAGGGTCACTGTCACATGTCATGTCACATTAAAGCTTAAATGAACACTTCAACTCAACTTTCGATAAATCCAATCTAAAAGTCCTTTTAAGTTTGGGAAATCAGAAGATAATTGAAGTTTGATTTTGAATTTCTGAGATATTGGGGTTCATGTGCTTCTGATCACGCTGGAGATTACTTGTCGTTAATTTGAACTTCTAACAGTACTTGATAGAATTTTTGAGATCTTCTAAAAAATTCTGCCCCAATGAAATGTCTTGTCACTTCTCAAATCTTTGGTATGAAAATTTGCGGAATTTTTGAGAACTTCTCAAAAATTCTGTCCCAGTTGCCTTTTCCTAGTGAATGCTCAATCTTGTCTTGCTGACAAAGGATCTTTAGAATTTTTTAGCTCCTCTCAAAAACTCTACCCCAGTTTCCATTATAAAGGGAAATGGAAATTTTATGGGGTGTATGACCAAGATGTTGTGGCGCCAACATATCCCATTGAGGCAGGAATCAGGTCAAACGTAGTTCCCTTTTAGGGAATAAAAGAAATAGGAAATTTTAATAAGAAAATGACCGAGGCCGGCATAGGCCATCTACGTATCTCATTTGTTGAGAATTCAGGTTAGACGTAGTTCAATACAAGGATATAAAAACTTGGCATAAGCAATTACAAACAAATGAGACGATTACAAGGAAAGTGATGAGAGAAAAACTAATCTTCAGACGTAGTATCTCTTGACAGCATCTGAGTTGATTGGTTTTGGCCACTCCTGGTCATCCATCTCTGACAGGATCAAGGTACCTCCAGATAACATTTTATGAACCATGTATGGTCCTTGCCAATTTGGTGCAAATTTGCCCTTATACTGGGGAAGATGCGTTTCAGGACCTATTGTTCTTCTTCAAATGTTCGAGATCTCACTTTTTTGTTGAAAGCACGAATCATTCTTTGTTGATATAATTAGCCATGAAAAACAATGCTCATCCTCTTTTCATCAATTAATGCTAAGTGTTCAATCCGATTACGAACCTAATCAGCATTGCTCAGTTCGGCTTCTTGAATGATCCTCAATGAAGGTATTTCAACTTCAGCAGGTATCACTGATTCTGTCCCATATACTAGCAAGTATGGAGTTGCTCCGATTGATGTTCTAATGGTTGTTCGATATCCCAACAAGGCATATGGTAACATCTCATGCCAACCTTTGTGATTATCAATAATATTTCTCAAAATCTTTTTGATATTCTTATTGGCAACTTCTACGGCTCCATTTATTTGAGGACGCTAAGCAGTTGAATTTCGGTGAGTAATCTTGAATTTCTCATATATCTCCTTCATCAAATGACTGTTGAGGTTTGCACCATTGATGTAATAATGGAATCAGGTAGTCCAAAATCGATGTATCAAGTTGTTACGAACGAAATCAGCTACTACCTTCTTCGTCACAAATTTATAAGAATTTGCTTCCACCCACTTGGTGAAGTAATCGATGGCAACCAAAATAAATCTATGTCTATTAGATGTGGCTGGCTCAATTGGGCCAATGAAATCCATGCCCCAGACCACGAATGACCAAGGCGATGCCGTAGTGTTAAGTTTGTGAGGGGGTACTCGGATCAAATCACCATGTACTTGACATTTATGAAACTTTTGCACAAATCTACAACAATCGTGCTCCATAGTCATCCAAAAATAACCAGCTCGAAGGATCTTTTTTGCAAAGGTAATCCCGTTCATATGAGGTCCACAGACTCCAGCATGTACCTCATCGAGAAGTCTTGTAGCTTCCATGAAATCTACGCACCTGAAGAGTCCCAAATCTGGAGTCCTCCTATAAAGGATTTCCCTACTTGGAAAGAAATTGTTATCCAGTCGACGTATTGCCTTCTTTTGATTGGATGTCGCATCTTCTGGATAAATTCCAGTCTCCAAGTACTTCTTTATATCATAATACCAACGCTTTCCGTCTGGTTTCACTTCGACATGCGAACAATGAACGGGTTGTTCCTTTAAATCTATCTCCAAAGGATCAATGTAATTCTGATCTGGATGCTTGATCATAGAGGAGATAGTGGCAAGAGCATCAACAAATTAATTTTGCAACCTTGGAGTGTGTATCAACTCTATCTTTTGAAATCTTTTGCACAATATTTGCACCCATTGTACATATGGTACAATAGTTGGATACTTCACGGCTCATTCCCTTTGAACCTTGTGAATTAACAAGTTTGAATCTCCAATTACCAGCAATTCTTGGACATTCATGTCGATGGCTAACATTATGCCAAGAACGCAAGCCTCGTACTCTGCCATATTATTGGTTCAATGAAGTTAAAGTTTAGCCGGCATGAGGTAATGTTGACCGGATTCCGTTATTAGAACCGCTCCAATTCCGGCTCCATTATAATTCACCGCTCCATCAAAGAATACCCTCCAACTAGGGTATGACTAAGAAATGCTTTCTCCTATAAACAACACATCTTCGTCAGGGAAGTATGTTTTGAGTGGTTCATATTCTTCATCGATTCAATTTTCTGCAAGATGATCGGCTAATGCTTATCCTTTTACCGCTTTTTAAGTAACATACACAATGTCAAACTCGCTTAGAAGCATCTGCCATTTCGCCAATTTTCTAGTCTGCATGGCTTTCTGGAAGATATACTTGAATGGATCCATCTTGGAAATAAGATATGTAGTATATGAAGACAAATAATGCCTCAACTTTTGGGCGATCCAAGTCAAAGCACAACATGTTCTTTCCAATAAAGTGTACCGAGCCTCGTATGGAGTAAACTTCTTGCTAATATAATAGATCGCGCGTTCGTTTTTTCCAGTTTCATCATGTTGTCCTAATACACACCTGAATGAATTCTCTGAGATGGACAAGTACAATAACAATGGACTTCTTTCTCGTGGAGGTACCAATACTGGTGGATTTGTCAGATAATCTTTGATAGTATCGAAAGCTTTATGACACTCTTTGGTCCACATCGTCAGTGCATCTTTTTTCAACAACTTAAAGATAGGCTCGCAAACTACCGTGGATTGAGCTATGAATCAACTAATGTAGTTCAGTCTTCCAAGGAAACTCATAACTTCTTTCTTAGAATTTGGAGGCGTTAAATCCTTAATTGCCTTGACTTTGGTAGGATCAAGCTCAATGCCTCTTCTACTAACTATGAAACCTAATAATTTACCAGTTGGTACTCCAAAGAATATTTAGCGAGATTCAACTTCAAGTTGTATTGACGCAACCGATCAAAGAACTTTCTCAAATGGTTCAAGTGGTCTGAACTCTTGCGGGACTTGATGATTATGTCATCCTTATATACTTCAATCTTCTTATTGATCATTTCATGGAAGATAGCTGTCATGGCTCTTATGTATGTGGCTCCGGCATTTTTAAGACCAAATGGCATTACCCGGTAATGATAAACCCAAGGTGTAATGAAAGCTGTCTTTTCAACATCTTTTTCATCCATCAAAATCTGATGATAACCCGCAAAGCAATCCACAAATGATTGCATTTCATGCTTAGCACAATTGTTGATGAGAATGTGGATATTCGGCAATGGAAAATTGTCTTTGCTACTGGCTTTATTGAGATCTCTTTAATCAACACATATTCTAATTTTACCATCTTTCTTAGGCACTGGAACAATATTGGCTAACCAAGTTGGATACTTAGTAACCTCCACAACTTTGGCTTGAATATGTTTGGTAACTTCTTCTTTGATTCTCAAACTCAAATCTGGTTTGAACATCCAAGTTTTCTGCTCTACCGGACTGAAATCTGGATTAATCGGCAACTTGTGAGAAACAATATATGTGCTCAATTCGGGCATATCATCATAGGAACAAGCAATACGTCGATGTACTTCTGAAGCAAACTGGTGAGATCTTTTTTTTGAGTTTCTGTGAGATGGACACTAATCCTGGTTTCTTTAAAACTTTCTTCATCACCCAAGTTCACAGTCTCAGTCTCCTCTAAGTTTGGATTCTCTTGATTCTCAAATTGTCTCAATTCTTCTGTGAGGTGTTCTGTAACCCTGGTCTCTTCATCATAGTCCTCAAACTCATTCTCATCTATCTCTTTTTTCTCACTCAGCTTAGGACATGACATGATATTGGAAGGTTTTAAGTTATTTTTACTGAATCATAAATAAGCCATGTCAGATAAAAAAAAACAAATTAGTAAGTTGTGAATAAATAGATTTAAGAAATAAAGGAGACTTTCATTTAGATTAAAAAAAAGTACAAACTTTGGCCATGACCATAGGCCAATCTGTCTTTTGAAACATCACAAGGAAAATTAAAGCTTAAAGAGGTAAATGACATAAAGGGTGGGTCTTAGGCCTCATTCAGACTACCACTGATTTTAGAAATAAGAAAAATAGATATGTCTTTGTCTACTAAGATGAGTGAGGAACCATGAGTTGTGTGGATGTCCAATTAGGCACTTGCTCTTCTAGTTTGGCATCTCTAATGCCAGATGTCTCGATCATCTCCTCAAGCACAACATCAGATTCTTTAAAAAGATTCTTGATTCCCTCCCTGAGGACATTTATTATTGACATATTTTCGCACAGGAAAAGACTGGTACAATCGAGGTATCGGTTTGGCTAATTTCCAATCAACCACCTTGTTACTCGAAGTTTCCATATCATTGTCTGCTATTGGGATGTATCCCAAGCCAAACTTTGAACCTTTTGTGAAAATTTGAATAGGCTCAGTGATACCTTTCAAATATTTTTCCAACCCAATACCAGGTTCAAATCCACTTCTCAACATCAAAGTGGCCATCATCTTTTAAATGGAAGGCATACGGGGATGTGAGGCCAAATCATCACCGGTAGCTTTCAATATCTCTACTGCATAAAAGTCAGAACCTTTAGCCATATCGTCGACAATCGGGGCATAGTCATTCGAATGTCTTCTTTCACCATGAATGACTACTTCATGATCATTCCACACAAACTTTATCAACTGTTGGAGGGTAGAGGGCACGGACCCAGCCATATGGATCCAAGGTCTTCCGAGTAAAAGATTGTAGCTAGTGGTGATGTCCATCACCTAGAACTCAACAATGAAATCTGCAGGTCCTACTTCAAAACCTAGACTAATAATGCCCAATGTTTCTCTTAGACCCCCATCGAAAGCTCTCACATTGACTTGGTTCTGACGAATCTACCCAACAACAAAATTCAATGGCTTGAGAGTCGACAATGGACAAATATTAAGGCCATATCTATCATTTATCATAACACCATTCACAATCTTATCCCGACACTTGATTGTGATGTGCAAGGCTTTGTTATGCATCACGCCTTCACAATGCAACTCTTCATCTCTAAAACTAACACGATGGCCTCCGATGACTTTGCTTACCATGGCTGCGAGATTATCACTGTTTGTCCCCACTGGTACGTGAGTCTCATTCAAAACCTTTAACAAAGCATGCCTTTGTTGCTGTGAACTCATCAATAATGCCCACATAGAAATTTGAGCAGGTGTCTTCTACAAATGTTTTATGATGGAAAACTCTTTAGGCTGCATTCTTCACCAAAATTCCTTGGCTTCAGCTTCAATGATTGGCCTTTTCTAGTGGTCTCTCCTGTGGCCTCCTTGAGCCAATTCTTCTAGCGTATAGCATCTACCAGATCTAGTCATACCATGGGCAGTAGTGGTCTCTATCACAAACTCTTTCTTGGTAAGTCCTTCATTTGGCACTGAAGTAAAAGCTTGATGAGGTGCCATTATCACAAACTCTTTCTCAGTAAGGCCCTTCTTTGGCCCCAAAACAAAATCTTGATTGGGTGTTATTATCACGAACTCAGGCTTCTAGCTTATGCTTAGTGAGGCTACAACCTTCTCAAGACTGTTAAGATTTGATGGGACTATCGTCTTAGTAGCACACCAATCCTCTTCTATCTCAATCATATTAATAGTATCTCCCCCATGATTCGGTAGAGGATTACTATGCATATTAGGAGAGGCAGTCTGAAGGGTGACCACCTTATGATCAATTAAGTCTTGAATCTTATGCTTCAGGTTGATGCAAGAATCTGTGGTATTTCCTACACTATTGGATTGGTATGCACATATCTGATCAGCTATAAATAATTTACAATTTGTGTTGACAGGTTTAGGTTTGATGGGATGAAGCATGCCTGCAACTTTCAATCTTTCAAACAACTTAGTTCGACTTTCAATGAGAGGAATGAAAATTCTGGGAGGTTTCCTCTTAAAGTTTGGACGAGGAAGGTCATAGTTATTTTGTGGAGGTGGAGGTACTTGACGATAATTTAAAGGATTTTGGGTATGGTTGAGTTTGGTAATTTGATTGTGGAGTCTGATAGTTTTGAGGGGTATTTTGGTAATGTGGAGCTGGGAGATTAGGAGGTGGAGTTTGGAAATTTGGTTGGACATAGAAGATTGGGTAGGAATTTTGTTGAGCTGGGGGGTAGACTTTGGAGGGTGAAGCTTTTCTACAGCTAAACCCGAATGATCATTTTGTCCTTCCAGCATACGCATGAGAAATAGAGGACACATCCTCTCTTTTCTTCCTCAATAGTCCCGAAGATCCAGCTTGGGCTGCTACAAAGGCAATCTTTCTGATCTTAAGACCATCTTCGATAGTCTCACTTACTTTGACTATCTCAGCAAAATTTGCTTCAATTAGCAACATCATTCTATCATAGTATTCTAGTTCTTGGATGCGCACAAATACTTCAGTGATCTCTTTTTCAGACATGGGAGGTTGAACTCTGGCAACCTCTTTTCTCCACTAGTATGCATATTCACGGTAGTTTTTGGTGGATTTTTGTCTAATCGTTTCCAAAGAGTATCGATCTGGAACGATCTCTACATTATAAGAAAATCTCTTAATAAAATCTTTAGCTAAAACATTCCAACTAGGCCATTGTTTCATGTCTTGGGAGGTGAACCATTCCAAGGCCTCCCCATTAAAACTTCGACTGAAGAGCCACATCAACAATGCTTCATTTTCACAACTCCTACGAGTTTGTCACAATACGCCCTTAAATGAGCTAAGGGGTTCCCTGTTCCTCCAAAAGTGTCAAACTTTGGTACCGTAAACCGCTCGGGAAGGTCCAAGTTTGGATGGATACACAAGTCTTCGTAGTTTAGCCCCATAACATCTGGAGTGCAATGAAACTCTTTCATAGCTTTCATAATTTCTTCCTTCATGCTCTGCTTATTCATTTCCCTTTTGATCCTCCACTCCTTTTCCTTCTCCTCATAGTGATCGAGTTCAGGATATGTACTGTAGGGAAGATGTGGTTCTGTGAGGATTGGAATATGGAAAGTGGCTTTTAGAGGTAGGGGTTGAGTAGTAGGTGGGTTTGGAGTGTTTTGAGGAGGAGTTTGGTACATGGAAGGGAATGCTTGAGAGTTGTTTGAATTTAGGCTTTGAGAAGGATGAGGTATTTGGTAGGAAGAGCTAGCATGATGTTGGTTAGTTGTGTTTATTTCGACGGTGGGAGGCTTTTGGACTAGAACAGTAGGTGGATTGTGTGAGAATTTTGGGTGTTGGATTAGGAGTAGGGAAATGGAGTGGAGATCTTTCGTTGTTTGGAAAAGGAGTGTTGGTAGTGATAGCCAAATTTTCCTACTCCCGAGTCTTATGTATCTCGGCCCTCATTTCAGTAATTTGTTGTGCCAGTTGAGCAATCAACTCACTTTGCTCAGCAATAATAGGGTATGTTATTGTGATCTTATTCAAACCGATGTTCTCACCATTTCGAGTCATCTTTTCTTTTCCTTTCAATAGAGTTTGGCCCGGGAAGGAATCTTTAGGGACTTTAGATCTCGTGAAGTATGGATGCTCAGCCAGTTTCTCAACACAGATCAATTCTAGTTACCTGATAAATAAAAAACAACTCAAAAGTATCTATGTTAGTTATTGTTTCTACTGAGAAATACAACTAAGTTGATATAAGAATAAACATATAACTGTCATTTTGCTTTAAGCAGATTAATCAACGAATGTATTTTGGGTGAAAGGGAGGACTCAAATGGAAAGATTTTTTATTTTTTTTGGTTAGTTCATTTGAATGAATCAAGAAAGTCAACATGCATAGAGTCTTGTTAACTTCTTCCACTCATATCTTTTAGGTGAAATATTTCAGAATCCTTCGAGAAAAGGGAGAATAAAATTTTACAGGATAGGGACCGAGCCTTAAGTAGGCTGCCTACGTATCCTTTCGGGGAATTCAGGCCAAGCGTAGTCTGAATCAGTCTTGGCAATTCTTTAAACATTGATTCTTCAGTTTCTTCACCACTAACCAAATCGATGATCGTCATTGGCGTGCTAACACTTTTTCCAGACATTTTAACAAGTTAACATTTCTCAGACAGAGAGATGGAAATTTAGAAGATTTTTAAAGGGTTTATATATTTTCTGAGAAACTTAGACAACACTTCAGTAGTAGCTTGGATGGACTTTGTTGTTGTGGATTTAATATATGTTTAGGGTGTTCTAACGAACAAGAGTGGATTAATTTTACTTTTAGACAAAATAACATAACACAACACAAAGCAATTATATCAAGTAGCACACACATAGTTTATATCGCGTCCTAAACTTGTAACCTTTTATGCCAAAGGTAGGCCTATCAAATTGAAGGATGTATATGTGTTTTTAAGCCTATTCATTATCCCCCAAAAACTGTTTAACAACATCAAAATTGGAAACAAGTCCAAAAAAGTAAATGATAAAATAAAGTACAGATAAAGGAAATCTCATGCAGGGGATGATAATAAACTTCAAGCCGTTTCTGATCCTTCACCAAGTCTGGTCCTCTTAGCGATGCTGACTTCTTCCCACATGGAATATTAGTTTGCCCACAAATGATCTGTCGCTAGCTGTGCCCCTTCTTGATGTCTGAACCTCTCTACGGACTGGATTTGTTGCTCATGCTATCATTTAATTCTGACATGCATTGGCTTTCTCTTCGCAGCTGTTTCTTCAATTGGGCTATGACTTTGGCATATTCTGAATGTCGGTGTTAATGATCCAACTCATTCTTCTAATACTTCACTTGAAGTCAATGGAGTTGAACTTGATGTGTAGCACCAACATCTGCAATAACATGAGGGATATTTGGACCGGGCTCAATGGTTTTGGCGAGGTTTGTCTTTAACCATTCTTTGTACTCCCTAGAACATTCAACATGAAATCTTTTCGGTACTGGCTCACCCAACACCCTTCGAGTCTTCCATATTAAAAGTGTCTGCTCAGTAAAAGAGACTCGATCATTTTCGTGATCAGTTGCAAACTTCCTCATGTTTGCGGTTTGGGGAAGCTCTTGTTTACCTCCTAGTTGTCTAAGGACTCGAGCAGGGGCATATTGTCTAGTCCTTCTCAATCTGGCAAATATCAAGTAAGGGACCCCATGACCTCGAATCACCATTTGCTTTGTCACCACCAGAATTTTTATTGACCACTGCACATATTCCTCTCTTAACCCTTGAAGTCTTGGATACCGGAATTCCTGACCTCCAGTTCTGTTGAAACGATTAAGGTACACCCACCAATCGTGGCCTCCAAGTTGGTTTGGTCATCTCAGTGGATCTGGTTCTTCTGGATCATTATCTTTGATCAAGTGTCTCATCATCCACCATTGAAGTATCAGGTTGCATCCCTGAAAGAAACGTTCTCCGTTTTGTCACTTATCTAAAGCCCTGTAAATGTCGGCCAAAATCATGGGCGCCAAACTGTAGTAATTGATTGCCGACCTGTAGCCTACTCTATTAAAGATAGCATGAGTGACCATTACTACACTTGGGTGGATAATGTAGTTTGGTCCTTGGGGAAATACCATTGTCCCAATTAGGCATATTGCAAAAACAAGGGGACGTGTTTCCTTCCATTTTTCCTCTGAGACAAATTCTTCTTTGAACTTTTTGTAAGCTCTTGCACGTCCAAATTGATAATTTAGCTTTCGAAGTGGAATGTTTGGCTCGGAAAGTTATTCATCTATTCGGCTTTGACAAGTGAAAGTTTTTCTTTAATTTCGTCAAAATCCCATATTTTTGGAAAAAAAAGATCAGTATCGGGTTTGAGCTTCCTCTTGTTGCCCATGCCAACGCTCTCATAACTTGCTAGAACTTCTTCAATAGGCGGAGTCATTTCCAATTCTCCAAATCAGAATACCATGTTATCACTGCCCCAAAATTTCACCATTGTTCCAATCAAATTGGGATAAGCCACCATTTCCATTAATGACGTGAGATGGCCTATGTGTCTTTGAACTTTTTTCTTCTCTTCATTGTTCATAAACTTCCACCAAACTTGGAGGTAAGGATGGGGTATGGTCACCATTCGAATCCTCGAGGGCTCATATGTTGGATTCATCCTAAAAGAGAAAATGGTAAGTTACCCCCACCCCCATTAGATAATTGATTTGTTTAAAATGACATATACATCCTTCAATTAAACACATAAGCATGATTGTCTTTTATTGACCAATAGGCCAAATAGACACAAGGTGGGCTTGTAATGGGCCCAACACACCTTGGGTTTTGGGACAACTTACTTCAAAATGCGCTAAGTTTGGGATTTGGTTTCGCTCTACGCTAGGTGACTAAGAGTGGCTTTTGGGAGATTGGGAACCCAAGCGGACAACTTAGGCTGGAACTCACAACAACCATTGGATGCATGAGAACCAATAAATTGCTGATCATTTAGGAAAAGGGTTCAGTATAAAAAAGCCCGACTGTGGTTTCGCAAAACCATTCTTTAATATACTATACATACGTATTGGAAAATGCCATGAATGCAATGACAATTTATAGCAATTTAACAAGTAAAGCATAGAGAAGGAAAAACAAATCAACAATTATTAACAATTAGTCAAAAAATAGTCAAGTCATTATGGTTAGAACCTAATTAAATCCTCAGCGGAGTCGCCATTTCTGTTATGTCGTAATTTTACTATCTTTAGAAAAATCACTTTCTGAAATGTTCCAAATATAAAATAATTTAAGAAAAATACTTAGAGTAAGAGGTTCTTATTTCTACTTTAAGAAGGTATTAGCACATACAATAGCCGCTAACATGCGTTTATACAACGACTTAACTAAAATATTTGACTATTTATTTTTGGGAAAATGATTTAGTTAAGATTTTTTTTAAAGAAGGGCACATAACCTAAACAGTTGAAAATAAATTGAAAGTGATTAAAACATTTTTTTAAAATAAAATAAAATAAAATAAAATAAAAAATATATTAAGATTAGAACTTTTACAAATAGAATGAGTTTAAAATTTTAAGAATATACAATGTGACAATTTATTTGAATCACTTTAAAAATCACAACTTAAGCCAATTTGGACAATAAAGAAATAATACTATTTTAGATTAATTAAGGATAAGTGAGTTTTTTTTTTAGTAAAGATAATATATTAAGTAAATAAAGAATAAAGAGTTGATAAAATGAAATTCAAAAAAACAACACAATGGAAATAGTTCTTCTTTTGGGAAATTTAATTAAATTAAACCAAATCAAATAAAGGGTTAGAGTTAAACAAATCACAAATAAGAAAATAAGTATAAGTCAAATAACCAAAGAAATAATTGACTTAGGCCTAAGTCTAGTTGCTGAAAATGACTTGGGCTTTAGCCCAAATTAAACCTCAAGAACTGCTGCAATTGGGACTTTTTGCTCAATTTCCATTTTTGTATACATATGATGTATACCAGTGTGTATCGGATGCATACAAACTCATTTTTCTGCCTTCCAAACCTGTGGTCCATTTTAACATATCTCAGCTTACCTTAATTTTGTATTAGCCTCCAAACCTTTAAAACAATGGCGAAGTTGACTCAAAGAAGGAGGAATGTTGGGTTTCAACCAACTTGAGATGCAAGGAAGGAGTCTCGATGGACTCGTGAGGGGAGTCATGCACAAAACAAGATGATAAGGATTAGATAGACATTATTCAAAGATACAATCACAATTTTAGATGAGAATAATCAGTATATGGTTCAAAAGTTACCCACAGATTACCACACATCACTCAAGAGAAAACGTAATTATCTAAAATGAAATTAATGGCTTACACATGATACCTATATATTATCTCCATAACCTTAGTTTGATAAACTAACAAAACAATTCAAGATTATCCATATTAATAGTTGAAATAGCAGGATATTAATCATGTCATAATTACACACGAATTCAATATAACTGTTTAAACAAATCTTGCAAGTTTTAAGTATGAAGAAATATACCCAGCACTTGAGAATTTCAAAATAAAAATAAAAATGCAGGACATAGATTTCAAGAAATTAACTAAGCTTGAGGTGACTCAAATATAAAGATCATGAACTTATATTCCAAATAAAATGCAAACTAATAGTAAAGCTACTAGGCTTTGAGAAATATGGAAAAGTGCAGGACATGCTCTCATGAGCTAAAACATTTATCATTCAAATAAAGGGTAATTCACATTTTTTCACCACTTGTTTATCTATTCCAGCAGCAAGGCATAGTTAAGCACTTTCAAACTTTTATCGTAACTCTCATTCTGAAATTCTGAAAAGTTAGACAGTGTTCAAGTAGGTAGATTATGACGACTAACAAAGGGACGAAATGAGCACAAGGCGACTTAATGAGAACTAGAAATATTATGTCTATTAATCAGTTTCCGAGTCATATTTAAGTCTTCACTGCCACTTCATTATAACTAGAAGTAACGCTAAGACGAGAAGAACAAACCATAACATCATCTAATCACAAAATATTCCAGAAATCCAGAAAGAAAGGAGTAAGAAAAAATACTTTGAATGATGAACTTTTGTACATGATCCCAATCTGACCTTAAGCTTGAGAGAAAAAAGAAAAAAAACGAAATCAAATCATGTTTAACATCGTGAAACTATCATTAAGTAAGTCCAAACACTGCTGCTCAGCCTTATGCAAGAATCGAATAATAAAATATCATAAAAAGTAGTCGAATCAAACTCAAAACTGAACTACGATTGAAATTAAACACTGGTAGCAAATTGAAATAAATTGGGGCACTTCACAGAGAGGAAACATCTCAACACTAAACAAAGTCATGAAGTTTGAATTGAAAAAGCATTTGAATTAGTTAATCAACTACATTACTAATTCTTAACCATTAGTCAATCAAATGCTCTAAAACCTAACAGCTTAGTACTTTACACAATTTTAAAAAAATAAAGAAATCAAACAGTCGCCAAATTTGGAATCAGAATAGATATGAGAGTAATAAGTATTACCTTATGGAGGGAAAAGAACTGACATAGTGAGCTGAAGACGTCCCTACGACCTCTGACCGTCACCAAAAGATGAACAAAAGAACTTGAATGAGAATCGAAAATCTGAGGCTCAAACCTTCGTGGGTTCAATTTCAGAGAATACTATTCTCCAACCTTCAAATTTCAATCCTCTGTCCTCTCTCTAAATGGCACCAATACCATGTAATTATAGCAAAAATAAAAGTTTGAATCCAAATAGCCGTTTGAGCGGGAGATGAGAGGTTGATTGGAAATAATGGAAGGGAAGACAAGCATGAGGAGAACATACCCCCAAAAATCTCGATTCGATGTGATATCTTCTGATTCGCATTAGATTATAGTGAGATTTATCTAACCTTAAGTCAACAATTTACGCCAGTGGTTTGTAATCTTTGAAAATATGCAGAAGGGATCGACTGGGGTGATAGGGGGACGCTCGTTTGGATGAAGAAATTTAGGGTTCCTAGTCTGACTTTCACATTCTGGGAAGGAGAAAGGAGAGCGTGAGGATTCAAAGAGGAAAAGAGAGATGATAGCGTGGGAGTGTGTGAATTAAAAGGATGCTCCATTTTATTTAAAAATTGGCCATTTTAGTTGCTAATTTAACCAATTTGAGTTAGGTATGACCAAAATTGAATCAAATAGCTAAATCATGCCAAAATAAAAATTAGAGGGATAATTATCGATTAATTATTCGAACTTGTTAATTTAAACAAGACAAAATAATTATCAAGACATCAGTTCATTACTTAAGATAGAAAACTAATTATACAAAATTATGTAATCCTCTAATTTAATGGAAATAAATATATATATATTTATGGTAAACACTATTTTTAGGCTATTTATTAAATATTTATATAAAAGATGAAAATTATATGAACCAATATGTAAAATTATATAATTATTTCTCAAAAATATTAACCAAAACTAACTAGAAAGAGATTTTAAAATATATATTTTTTAGGATTATTCAAAGAGGATTATTTCAAATTGTTTGAAATTGATGAAGCTCGATAGTTAACTCAAATTTCATAGGGTCAAAATTGGGTGTCAACAATGGGTTGTTAGATGTAGTTCCTATTTCCTTGTGTTGCATCGATTATGTTTAAGATGGAGTTGAAGTTTCCTCCTTTGAATTGCGCATTATTTTGATGTTTCATGCATGATGAGATTCTAGTTTTGAGTCTTTTATTCCGTAAGGTGTCTAGATCGTCATTCGAGGACGAATGTTCCAAAGGGGGAGATATTGTAACACTCCGGAAACTAGTAGGCTTAATTAGAGCTTAACATGAGGGATAGAGTCGTAATCGTACCTCCCCATACCTAAAAATATAGGGTTTCATGTTAGAACATCAAGGTATGACCCCCAAGGACCAACCATGGGTCCTTGAGGAAAACCCTTAGAAGGCTGCCTGGAAGTGACCCATGAATGTGACCCACGCCTCGTGGGGCAGCCCACACCTCGTGGGTGAGGGGTCGTGGGTCAAGCCTACAAAAACAAGGCTCAGAACCTTAATCCCTGGTTCACCATCATGCCACGTGGGTCCATCCATGGACCGTGGTGGGTCGTGGGTGAGGCCTAAAACTACCTTTCGACAGTTACAGTTAGGGGCATTTTGGGGATTTCCAATTTTAATCTTTATTAAGTAACGTCGTTTTACACTTAATTAGACTAACTATATAAGGTTTTTAAGTCACCAAATTAAGTCATCCAAGCCATTATTCTAAAAATCCCAATAGAACTCATCCTCTCCAAAATATTCTCTCTCTAAAACTTCAAGGAAGAAGAAGAAGGAAATTTGAGCTAGGGTTTGAAGGAGGTTTCTACTTAATTCCTTGGAGATTCATAGATAAGGTTTGTTAGCTCTTCATCCATGGATAAAATTCATCTATGGAGTCCCTTCAAAACTCAATTTTGAAGATAGAGATTCTCCAAAAGCTAGGGTTTGACTCCAAGTCATGGATTCCTTTCAAAAACGATTCTAATGATTTAATTACTTTATATTATGATTGAATTGATGATTTATTATGGGCTTATGTTTAAATCACCCAAGAATCCATGAAATCCCCATATTCCCAATTTATGGCCTTGTGATGTGGGTGAATTGAAGAAAGGCGAATGTTATGAGATTATGCTTGTAGTAATTGAGCTATTTGAATTATGTTATCATCCATGTCTTATGTATTAATTCTAGATTTGTTGATGGAATATGACCTATGGTCCCTGAAGGACAAAATATGAGAATTTAGCAACATTATGAGATTTATGTATTTCAGAGTAAAGTGATTATGATTATGATCTAGTTGTTGTGTTGTTAGGAGGTTATACTCATATATACACCTATGTATGAATATGCTATGATGTGAAAGGTTTTCTCACAATATGATGATTCTAAGGTTGAAAGACTATTCTCACCTATTGAATCTATGAGCTATAGTAGGAGTTATGTTGGATTAAGTGTCAAGTCATTCTTTCATAAATTTGAACTTAAGTCAATACTTATTATGAAATCTATGGAAATTAATGATTAGAACCGAGTGGATAGTGATATGAGATGGAAGCCCTCACAATAGTAGAGGCCGGGTTTCTAGGAGCAATCTCTTGGGATGGAAGCCCTCACGATAGTAGAGGCCAGGTTTTCTAGTAGCAATCCCCTTTTCCCATAAACTATGTTCCCTCATAGGTATTTAGCTAGTGAATCTACCTAACCTAAGAGTATGGCTCTACCTTAGTCAAGTAGGAAAACCCCTTTTTGGTGTGGGGTAGACACTGGATTCCATGTTAAGCTCACATGGTCTACGTCGGTTAAGGCTTATCCCACTATGATATTATGAACAAAAATATGAATTATGAACTATGGCTACTTAATAATCTTTACTTAGTGTGGGTGATATTATGGGATCTTATTCATGCATTGCACAAGTATGATTTGAGGGAATTTATGGCATGTTCCTCTTATGATATGATGATCTATGAGTTGATTATGCTTTTGCCTCATGCTTTTCCATTATCTTCAAAATGATGCTTTAACTTAGTAAAAATGCATGCATTCAACTAAAATGTCCCTTTTAACATGTTTTCATGATTTATGGCTATCATAATTAGTGCATTTTTGCACTAACCCATATTTTCCTACATTTTCCCCAAGTGTAGGGTCAGGTTCTCAAGGTGGTCCTCATTGTGGCTTTAGCCTCTCCTAGCTTATTGGTGAGCACTCATGAGTCGAGGACTGATGTTTTCACGTAGTAGTTTCATTCTTGTATTTCTTCTTTCGGATTATGTTGTATGGGTAGTAACCCTATTTGATTCAAGTATTGTAATAGATGGCTAAATGAGTCAAGTGTAGACTTCTATTTTCCTTTATGAAAATTTTGGACTTGAAATGCGTTTTTACCCTTTATTGTTCTATGCTTATGTTATGATATGCTAAGTGGTTTACATGGTGCCTTTGAGGGTTCTATGTGACTTGTTACGTCTAGGGAGTACCATTGGGTCGTGACACATAATTTGTTTAAAATGAGTACCTAATTGTGCGTAATTGGTTGATTCCCCTTTCTTGTTTGTTAAAATTAAGTCTAAATCGTTGGGTTGCACTGTAAATATGTTGGATCTAGTGGGGTGAAATCTAAGTAACCTGAGATTGTGCTAAATAACGTAATTTGCCCAATGATGGAGCGTTTGACGTCATTCTCATGGGTAAAAGTTGACAAATGGCCAATTTTGGCAAAATCAGGGGAAGTCTGAGTACCCCGAGGGTATGGGTAGTATAGGTCTAACCTTAATTGAATGGTGTTTGTGTTTAATTTTGAATTCGAGGGCTCAGGCTTGATTTTGATGTTTGGGGTTGAAAGTATGCAAACTGGGCCGTTTGGCGAACTAAGCCGAGCTCGCCGAGTGGTACGGCGATTCACCAAAGTCCCCCACATATCGACCTTAATTTCCAAAATTGGTTGAGTTTGTTCTGTAACTCTCGACGAGATGCCTGAGCTCGCCAAGTTCACTCGATGACTCACCGAAAGGCTTTCTTGATCGCCCTTCTACGCTCCTAACCCCTAAAATACACTATAACTTTCGGTGAGCTACTTTTAGCTCGCTGATTACTATCGGCGATTCACCTAATGGCCCTGAACATCATCGAACTATCCTAAAATGTTTAAAATTATATGTTGGTACTTTCGGTGAGCCTGATCTGGCTCGTCAAAGCACCTCGATGACTCACCGAACCGTTCGGTGAGTCATTCTGCAACTAATTTTTCTACATTTTTTGGAAAAAATTTCAAAGTGTTTCTCCGTTGTTTTGCAGGTATAGATAGAACAAATTTAGATAATAGTGGCATGGCTCCCCGAAAGTGGGCACATGTTGTCGTGATCAATGAGGAAGCAGTTGCTTCCATTGCTAAAGGCAAGAAACTACCTTCGACGAGAGGCAAGGGAAAGGGCAAAGCACCCATGGCTGAGACATCAGAATACAACTCCGGCAGTGAGGGAGAGTCCTACGATTCTCAAGCTTTATTCTTTGAGCTTGAGGACAGACAGTTATTACAGGCTCGGCGAGCAGAGCTTAGTTCCAAAGCTCATCATGATCCATCTAGGATTCGGGAGCCAACCCATCCAACTTCATCTCCAGTGCCTCCTCTAGCACAGACGGTGGTTCCTATGCCACCAGTTCAGGGTCCTCATCCTCGGTCACTCAACCAGTTAAAATTCGAGGGATTAAGGACCATCTTGTAAGAAAAACGATAGTCCATAGACGAAGTAGTGGACCGGTATCCAGCAGGGTGGTACACCTTCAGGATCCACAGATTGGAGGTCTTCACCAGGACCCGTGGCCCATACGTTCCCACCCAGGTACGAGAATTCAATTCAGCCTACGGTGATCTAGTACCTCAAGGGGAGAAGAAGGCTATTGCCTTCAGGCCAGTGGAGTAGGTCATCGGAACAGAGTAAGATGTAGCAACCATGATGTAAATGTCGTGTTTGAGAGGGCTGCAGGATTTATGCATGACTATAAGAGCATGATTCAGATACACACTCCAGATGACCTCAAGGGTTGGCTGGCAACCCTGATTTCTAACACCACCCCGAGGTGGATTGAGATCGGAGAGCTGATAGAGAAGAAGGAGCTAAACATAGCATCTCGATACTGGTTTGGATTATTCAGAAGCGTAATCATGTTATCACAGAATGAGTCCATTCTCCGTCACACAAAGGCGGCCTGCCTTGGGTTTATCATAGCAAAGAAGCATCTAAATATGGGGTTGATCATCGTGCAAGAGATGGACATAAGGGCCAAGCAGCGCCAGAAATCCCTTTCCTCTCCACTACTGCTCACAAAGTTATGTCGTTGAGCCAGAGTTCCTCATGATGAGAAAAGGGATGTTGAGGTTACACCCACATCTTCTACTAACATCCGACGCATAGAGGCTGAGTACACAAGGGATGAGGCTAATAGGAGGAGAGCAGCTCTGATGGACAAATCCCCAGAGGTTTATATCAATACATTACCTGCAAAGGTAGTATTCCCTTTTTCTGGTATCTAAGCCTTCACGTACTTCTAATTCCTCTCCTTCCGACACTCTTAGCTCTTCTGCTGCTCCCACGCCCTTAGATCTGTTGCTGGTACTTCTGTCTCTCGGCCTTCGAGTACTTAGGCCATACTTCTCAAGATGGGGAACCTAACTCACTCTACTGATGTACGTGCCTCCTGGTTAGAGGTTGAGGTTCCCCAGATCATTAAGAGGGATATTACGGCTGCATGTATGCTTCTCAAGGCTTCTATTGATGCCCACACAATGAGAGTAAAGGTTTATGAGAGAGAGCAGGGTGTTACCGATGCGGTGACAACTTTGAAAGTCGATGTTCTTGAGTTAATGAAGGATGTGGACTATCTGAAGTCGATAGACTTTACTTCTCTATTTAAGACAGTAGAGATCCCAGATGACCCAAGTGTATATGTTCCAGCCTATTCTAAGGTGCCTCCGGCTACTACCGGAGATGAGATTACGGTTGATATTGCTAATGCAGAGTCCGAGCCTAAGACAGATGAGGAGCAGCTTGGTGAGCGTGATGAGGTTGTTTATGTGGACCTAGCGAACTTAGAGGGTGCCATGTTCGAGACAGCTAGATACTCATCTGTGAGGGACGTATCCATGGCAGGATCTAGTGGAGCTAAGGTTTATGGGACCCCAGGCACTGATGCCCAAACAGATAGAGTTGCTGAGATGATACTATGCTTAGCCGTGTAGGATGATTTTTTCCCTCCCTCTCTGTTACTTTTTTACACTATTTTTTTTAGTTGCATTTGAGGACAACAACTTTTTTTTTTAGGTGGGGTGAGGTATTTCCATACCTACCTCTTGTGATATTGATTCCACTTTGATGATATGTTTGGTGAATATTGGGCTAATTTGGTTTATTTATATATCTTGGTTTTGATATTGCAGATGCTTTATCTTGTGGCCCATTGTTTTGAATGAAAATGGTTTTGAACCTAATTGTAAAATTTTACCACCTTTTGTGTGTAATTGTGGCTATTTTTATGTGAATTTGAGTGTCAGTTGTGATCAATACCGATGACTCAAATAGTGCTCTTAATTGAACAAAATGAATGTGTGGCTATGATGAGGCAATCTAAGTTACATAAGAAATATGTGAACTTTTAGCATCTTGTAGTGACTAGCCAGTTGTTGAATGAGTCTCTCATGATGAGCATTGTACGCTAGCTAGAAAGTGTGGAGTCTTGTTTCATTTTGGTACCAATGCCTTGTGTGAAGAGATTCCTTTGAACATTGTGTTTAATGACGCCTAGAATTTTCCTGTTGGTCCGGTTGATTGAGTGATGCAAGCACTTGAAATAAGATGAGGCAAGAATTTTGAAGAGTGAACCAATTTGACAATATACCTCTTTTGTGGTCAACCTTGTGAGATGTGTAAACCTAGCTTGGAACCTTTTGAGCCTTTCCCTTATCTTGGAAGAAACTTGAACAATGATGACCTATCTTTATCCCTTCACCCAAAACATTCGTGAAGTATGGTTTGTTTGAATAGCCAGCTTAGGCCAAAAGCCTAAGTTGGGGGTGTGGTGAAAGAGAATAGAAGTCAAGAAGTATGACAAACTCCTCCTGGATATTGGATTGTTTTAAAAAAGATGGAACCCCTCCATGTAAAAAAAACTTTAAAGGAGCAAAATTGTGAAATAAACTGTGTGAACATATAAAAATTGGGCTATCCGGTGATTCATGTCTAGTTGAATAATGGGGTGGAATTTGAACATGTTTGAATGTGAAGGAGTAGGAGAAAGAGTGATTTTGAGGCCATACTTCATGAAGGTAGAAGCCACTAAACCGAAATTACCATACCTTTACACTCAGCCCTATTACAAGCCATGAAAAGACCTTTGTGATATTGAGTGAGCTGAAATGAATATTGATTGGAAAATAAGGGCAAACCTATAGGTGGAGTCATGCATGTATTCATCTTTATGAGTGTGAAAGTTGCATGTGATTCTGAGACTTTAAATTGTTGAAGAATTTTGTTTGAATATGGAATAATCTTTGTTGTGAGGGCATTTGAGTACCTTTCTTGAGCTTGACCTTGCATTTGAAGCAAGTATTGTGAACTTGAGCATCTTTGATAATGGTGAGTCACAATTTGAATCTTTGAGTGCACAATTGGGCATTGTATATGTAGTTTGAACTTTTTATGTGCGTTAATGTTGAATCTTATGCAGCACCAATTGAGACATCCTTATTGAACTGCTAATCTTGAGTTTTACTTGAGGACAAACAAAAGTTTAAGTTAGGGGTGTTGATGATTCTTAGATTTGGACTCATTTAGGGCTTTGTTTTGATAGTTTTTTGTGTCCTCAAATGCCTAATTTATGCTATAAACTAATGTTAAAGCCTTCATTTTCAGGTATGTGAGCTAAGGAGCAAGGTAAGGATACCAACAGACAAAAAGGAGCATAACAAGCTGAAGAAGTGAAGAAAAGTGATCTTGGTGATCGCCAAGACCACTTGGCGATTCGCCGAGTGGCTCTTCAGCCCGCCTAAAGTTCCAGTGTGCCAGCCCTAATGGAAGAAACCAAGTCGGTGACATAAATGGGCAGTTGGTGAATCGCCTATCGGTTTCATGATGACAAGATGGATTGCCCAAAGTTAGAGGACTTGGGGATGCTGAGAACCAATGCATAAGGGCAATGAAAGAGAGCAAAGGGCAGATCGCCGAACCACTCGGTGAGCCTGACTTATCTCGCCTAATGGCCTTTTAGGATAAATTTTGGGCAACTATAAATTGAATTTTGATCTGTAAATTGAGGATCATGCTATCATTGAGGAGAATTTTCTTTTGAGTTTTAGAGTCCCATTGTAAACTTTGAAGCTTTTTGAGACTCAATATTGAGGTTTTGTAAGTGGGGTTTTATTTTCTTCAATTTGGACCATTGTAAAGACTTGGGAGCATTTACCCAGATCATGGCGAATGTATTTGGTAATCGTTTCCCTATTTTTATGATATGTGGATAAAACCCCAATTCTTGGGGTGTGATTATATTATTGTAGGTTGAATTAGCTTATGGGTATTGTTAATTACTAATTTAAATGCTATATTGAAATGGGTTTAATCACTAGCTGTGGTTTAATCTATTAATTGTAGTTGGAAATACAGTTTTAATTTTGAGTTCTTAGCTTGCTTGAGAGAGAGGTTTTTTCAACCAAAGCTTTTGATTAATAGTTTGTAGGTATTGGGTTGACATGGGTTCAGCTCGAGGGAGTGAAACCCTCAACCTATTCATACCCATCTTGCTCGAGAGATAGGATTTATTAAGGCTGTGGGCTGTTCTTATTTGTTAAGGTTGTTGGTGTTCGAGAGAAATCACTTGACACGTGATAGTTGTTCGATAGAAAACTATTTCAATCATAGTCCATCCTACCCACTGATACTTAGCTATTTATTAGTAGTTTCAATTTCCCATATAGCGAAATTTGCCTATAATCAATCACATCCCGAGATTTCCTCTCTATTTTAATATTTTCTATTGTTTGATTGCATTGTAGCTGATAATTGTAAACAGAAACCCCCCATCTGACATTCATTGTCACCCTTAGACTTTTTTACATGTCTTTTTAGATTATTTCTATTCCTATAGCTATTTAGACCACGTTTGTACTTCATACTTGAATTTGAACACGTACCGCTCCCTGTGGGTTCGACCCCAACTCTTCATTTGGTTTTATACTGCTTAATGATCGTTTGCACCTAGAATTGGATGAGGTGTGCTTGAAACGTTAATTAGTTGGCAAGTCATAGTCCAAGTACTAGAGCTCCAAATCTCTGATATTTTATATGACTTGGACCTACAGCTCGTAGAAGTTCATGGACTTGTAGTACAATCTCGTTGTCTCATACTTAGCTCCAAAAATTATTTCTTCATTCTAAGAGTCATTCGTACAACTAGTAGAAAGGTCTACGGCCTGTAGGTTGACTTGTCAAAAATCCAAAAGATATTGTTTTACTTTTATTGTCCATCCGACTTGTTAAAATCTATTTTCTTTCAAAACAAAGATAAAATACCATCAAATACACTATCAAGTGCCTAACAAATATGAAAAACTCCTATTTTAAAGCATTAAAAGTACCATAAAATTGTGGTGCGTGAAGACAAGATAGTGGCATTAAGCTGCACATTTCTTTATATAATTGTCCATGAACACACCATTGAGGGGATACGTCGTGAGCCCTATGGAGGTAGTGACAAGAGGCCCTATGGTCAAGGTAGTTTCAGTAGGTCTCAGTCTTGAAAAGATCTAAGTAATCAATCACTCTTTTTTAATCTACCTCAAGCACCCCAACCCTACCCCGAAAAAGTCATCCATATAGTGCATGAACGCTCAAATATTTTTGCTTACTCTTTTGGCTCACTCCCAACTACGATTTGGACCTTTCACCTGCTTAAAAGTGGATTCCAACCAATGCCACAAGGATTTTCAGTCCTTTGCTCTAACCAGATGAGCTACCTGGTAGAGGTTTCCCACTACAGTTTCAGTCTAGTAGCACAGTTCAAGTGACTCTTTAGATTACAGATGGTGGCTCTGTTGGTAATAGTATTCAAGGCAGTAAGGTTTTAAGTCAAATTTATCTAGCTTTTAGCAGGGCTTGCTACGAGTGTGATGAAATAATAACACTTTGCTAGATAATGTTGTATGGGTCATCCATTTTGGCAATAAGGTAGGCCTCCATGGATCTAGAGAAATCCACTAGGGGTGGTGCATAGGGTAGTAGTAGTGATCCTCATGGTGCTCAAGGTGGTCCTTAGTCAGGAAAGTCAGGCGGTCACGGAGGATGTGGCAATATGTATGCTTTCTCATAGAGGCAAAAGGTGCATTCTCTAGATGTTGTTATCACATGTATGAAATCTATCTCTCATAGGCCTTCTTATGATTTATTTGGTCTTGGCTCAACATTTTCATATGTGTCTACTTATTAGTCTATGTGGTTGGAGTTATCTTGTGAGTCATTATTTCTGTCTATTCGTGTAGCTACATTCGCAGGTGATTATTTAGAAACCCCTGTAAGTGATTGTTTAGTTGCCCCCATAGGTGATTCTTTAGTAGTGGATCATGTGTATAAATCCTATGTGGTGAACATATTGGGGTATGATATTTGGGCATACCTAATGTGTTTGATATGGTGGATTTCAACTTGATTCTAGGCATGGATTAGCCATCTCCTTATCATGTGTTCTTAGAGTTTTTTTCCAAGACTATTACTTTGTGCATGCCTGGCATACTTCGTGTTGTGTAGAAAGATATTGATAGACATATGCTAAGGGGTGGGATCTTATTTTTAAGGGCATGGCAGATGGTAGGAAATTAATGTCTAGCCTACATCACTTATGTTCCTGACACTAGTGCCAATACTCAATCTGTTTAGTCAATTCCAATGGTTTGAGAGTTCACTGATGTATTTCCTACCAACATACATGGTCGTCCACGTGATCGTGATATTGATTTTGACATTTATGTTAATAAAGGCACGTAACCAATTTCTATTCCATTACTCCAACTTGGTTGAGGGAGCTTAAGGAGAAGCTCATTTAGATTGAGTCTATGTTCTTAGGGTTCTATTGTATTGTTCTGAATAAGAAGGATGGTATCTTTGTGTATGTGTAGATATTACGAGCATCTAAACAAGGAGACAATCAAAAATAGGTATTGTATGCCACATATTGATGATTTGTTTGACTAACTTAAGGGCGCACCAGTGTTACCTAAGATATATTTAAGGTCTAGCTATAACAAATTGAGGATTCGAGTGGTGTACATCCCAAAGACTTATTTTAGGACTAGATTCAGCCATTATAAGTTCCTAGGACTAATACCCATAAGAATTCATAGAGCTGATGAACCGTGTGTTCAGGCCCTATTTGGACTCCTTCATGATAGTAAGGACATCTTGGTCTACTCTAGGAGTAGAGAGCAATATGAGCAGCATCTAAGGATTATACTACCGACCATGCGAGACTTGTATGTTAAATTCACTAAGTGTGAGTTTTGGCTTGAGACTATAACATTCTTAGGGAACGTGGGGTCTAAGAATGGGATTATGGTGTACCCGGTGAACATTGAGGCAGTCTATGGTCGGGCCAGATCCATTTCCCCCAGTGAGGTTCATAGTTTTAATTTGTTGAATTGGCAATCTACTACAGATGGTTCGTGGAGGTGTTTTCTTTAATTGTGTCACTTTTGATTAGATTGACTTTGAAGAATGTCCATTTCTAGTGATATGATGAGTGTAAGGTGAGATTTCTATAACTTAAGGCCTTGTTGACTTCAACATCGATTCTAAATCTTCATGTTGAGGGCTTTGGTTTTACAGTCTACGAATATGCTTCTGGTGCTAACCTTAATTTTGTGTCAATGTTGTAGGGAAGGGTTATCTCATATACTTCTAGGAAGATGAAACTTCACTATAAGAACTACCCCACTCATGACTTGGAGTTAGTGGTGGTAGTCTTCACTTTGAGGATTTGGAGGCACTACTTGTATGAAGTTCATTACAAGATATTCACCAATCACCAAAGTGTTCCGTTCATTTTCAACCACAGGGATCTTACTTTGAAACAACAAAGGTGGATAGAGTTATTGAGGAATATGATACGTTGATCCTTTATCACTAGGGAAAGTCTAATGTGGGACCATATGCCTTGAGCCAAAAGGCAGTGAGTATATAGAGTTTGTCTTTCTTTGAAGTAGAGGAGTGACCATTGGATTCATAAATCCAGTTCGTAGCCTACCGAACGACTTGAGTTGATATTTCCAAGCCCGGTTGTGTTATGACACAGAAAAAACAAGTAGGTGAAACTAGAGCCTTACGAGTGTGTTGTTGAGTTTATGTGGGGTTTGATGTTGTAAAATGAGTTCCCGAGCTTAGGTTGAGGGGTTTAGGGGTTAAATCTGAAGGTACGACCCCCCAAGGACCAACTAAGGGTCCTTGAGGAGGACCCTAAACCCTAACCCCAAGAATAAAAAACCTGTCAAAATTATAGGACCTACAGATAGGACCTACGCCCCGTAGGTCCATCCACACCCTATAGGGCTTGGTCGTAGGTCAGAGCTATATCTGAGGGGTTGTTGACCCAAACCATGACTTGCTAGTATGGCTCATGGACTCACCCACAGTCCGCGGGTGGGGTTTCGTGGGTCACACCTGAAAGTGTGTTCAAGACTCGGCCAAAGCTAGGGTAGTTTGGTAAATTCCTTTTAAGGTTAGTTCAGTTAGGGGATGGTTTATTTTGATTAATTAGGGTTATTTAAGGCTTTTAAAAGTATCTTTTACAATCCATTATTTCCTAAACTCAAAAATAGAAACTACCCTCTACAAATAATCCTCTCTCTAGAAACCACCATTGGAGAAGAAGGAGTCAAGGTTTCAAGCTAAAGATTTCATCTTTCTCACCCAATTTTCATGGATTTTATTCCATAAAGGTATGGTAGTCTTCATCCTTGATTAAGTTTCATTCAAGGAGCCCTTTCAAAAGATGATTTCAAAGTTTCCAAAATCCCCCAAAACCTAGGGTTTGCAATCTATGGCATGGATTCATCTTCAAAATGATTTCGAAGTGTTTATTGTATTATATTATGATCAATTTGATGAATTACTACTGTTTTTATGATGAATTACCTATGAATCCATGAATGCCCCTATTTTGTAAAATTGGACCTCAAAGTGTGGGTGATGATTGATGTGGGTGGATTGTGATCGAATTATGAATGTACAAGTTAATATAATTGAATTATGTGAATATCCATGTATAGAATAGTGATGCAAGATCTGAATCAGGAATTGTGATCTAGGGTTCTTGAAGGGCTATGAATGAAGAACCTATATATGACTATGCAAATTATGCATGTTCGTTTTTGAAAAGAAAGGTTTCTATGTTTATGAAAGTAATGTGATCATGTGTAGAATGCAATTGTGTTATTATTGAAAGGTTATTCTCAATTTAACACTTATGAATGATGATGATATATGTGAAAGGTTATTCTCACATACACACACTAATGAATGAAGAATGAATGAAGTTTCTATGATTATGTTAATGATGATGTATTGATTGAAGGATATTCTCAATTGTACACTAATGAATGATAATGACATGTTGTGAAAGGACTTTCTCACAATATGGGGATTCTTAGTTGAAAGGTTATTCTCATCTTTGAATCTATGAGCTATCTAATGAATGAATACTGGGTTGAGATGTATGCTCATTCGTGAGTTGAGGCGGGGTGTCTATTAACAATCTCTATATCCCATTTTAATGAATGTTGGGTTTGAGATGGATACTCATCCATGAGTTGAGGCAGGTATCTAGTAGCAATCTCTTATCCCATAATTATGAACTAAAGTAATGAATGTCAAGTACTCTATCGGGAAAAATGCTAAGCACCGAGAGGATATGGATTGATAGGGATGCTCATCCATGAGTTGAGGTGGGGTATCTAGTAATAATCACTTGAGATGGATGCTCATTCGTGAGTTGAGGCGGGGTATCTAGTAGAAACCTCCCTATCCCATAACTATGTGCCCACATAGGTTTATATCTAGTGGATCCACCTAAGCTAAATGTTAATGATCCTACCTTAGGCAAGTAGAAATCCCTTATTCAGTGTGGGTAACATCGGGATTCCATGATTTGCTCACATGGTCTATGTGGGTTAAGGCTTACCCCTACAAAGAATGTTAATGAACTATCACTTCTAAAGAATGCACTACTTAGTGTGGGTGGGGGTATGGGACTTCATCCATGCATTGCACAAGTAGGCTTTGAGAGTAGTCACGGTGTGTTCCTTTTTGTTATAATGTTTTATGATAAAGGATATGAGTTAGGTACTATGGTTACTCAAGAAGTTCTATGAAGTGTGGGTGGTAGTATGGGATGCCATTAATGTATTGCACGAGTAGGCATTGAGAAGGCTATAGTGTGTTTCTCAATGTCATAATGTCTAATGAAATGAAAGAGCTCATGATTATGCTAATGAGAATGTTGGTTTAATGTCTAATGAAATGAATGTGCTTTTAATGATACTAGTGAGAATGTTGACTTGAAGGCTTAATGTAATGATGTATGTTGTACTTGGATTGTATTATGAGTTACTTTCCTTGTCATGACTAATGAAATGTATATGTTCCCTATGCATGAGTATTGACTAAAGTTGAGTAATATAAATGGTAGGTTCATCTAAGGTGGTCTTAAAGTGGTACTTAGTAGGAATAGTATTATGGGATGCTATTCTTACATTGCACAAGTATAGCTTAGGGTTACCTAAGGTGATGGTTCTAATGTGATGAAATGACTTATAAGTTGAATGTGATTGTATCTTAAGCCTTTTATACTAAACTTCATGATGTTTCTCAAAATTGGCATATAACATGGTTTTCAACCAAAATATCCTTTTTAAGCATGGTTTTTGCATGGCTATCATACTTAGTACATTTTGTGTGCTAACCCATATTTCTACATTTTTCACAAAGTGTAGGGTTTGGACTTGAGTTCTATTCTTGGAATATAGGTTTCTAAGGAGCAAGGAGTTGAAGATTTGGTGAGTCCTCATAGTTTTGAGTACAAACCCATTTTTCCCTTTATATCTTTTATTATGTTTTGAGCTTTTGTATGGGCTATGTCCCAAAGTTTTATTCAAAGTGTTGTAGATGGTTTGACACAAAGTATAGAAAGACTTTCGCTTGGTTTTATGAAAATGACTTCGATTGTATTGTTTTAAAGAGTTTTTAATTCCACACCATTTCTTATGTCTTATGTTATGAATGCTATGAGGCTTGTATGAGGCTCTTCGGAGTCTTGTACATTGTGTTACATCCGGGGTGTAGCCTCGGGTCATTACAAACATGGTATCAGAGCACAAGATTTTGGGATGACTTTAGGATGTCTCAAACCACATCTAGTAGAGTCTTGTTCATAGTGTGAAGCGAGCCACATTTATGAATATGAGGCTATTGGATGTTAGGAAAATCTCACATCTTGATTCTTCAAGTCATTCCATAGAGTTTCACTCTATAAGGTGTGTCTCCTATTCCTTATCTGATGGTCTTTAGGATATGACCACTAGAAGGGAACATGCTACAAGGATCGAGGGAGAAAAGGTTGGTTGTGATGCTAATTGTGGTTGTGTGACTAGATGAGTCTTGGTATGATAGAATTAGATGATGACCATTGGTATAGATGGGTTGCTTTATGGTTTTGTGTTTTGTTGAAGGATTTGATGAATGGTGGTGTTTAAGTGATGCCTAGGGGTGTGAAGTGAGTAGACTCCTCTAAGAAGGGTAGAAGTGTAATTCACCTTAGTTTCGAATCATCTTGTGTGATGGGTGTGAAGGCTTAGTGATGATTTGCTTCGACTTTAGAATTGAAAGAAGTGATTTTTAAAAGAATTTGTATAGGCTTGCTCCCAAGGGGGAGATAATGTGCTTAGATAGCAAGGTCGTTGAGTATCCTTGATGATCATGAGTTAGGTTTGCTTAAAATTCACACCTTAAGAGGTGTAGTGAGTTTGAGAAGTTTAGACCCGATGTGGTATACTCATTTGAGATCTTGAGTGATGTTGGTATGCTTGTTAGTGACCAATAGTTGCTTAATGAGAACCTCCCTAGTTTAGAAGTATCAGTTGAGATCTTAGACCGACAAGTTAAGAAATGGAAGATTAAGGAGGTTGTTTCCATGCAAATGTTGAGGAGTAGTATTTCAGTAAGGGCTTTAGTTGAGGGTGCTACTAGGGAGGCCAAGGGCCAATGAGAAATCCTGATATCCTCATTCTCTTTCTTTCTACTCATATTCAAGTCTAAGACAAAGAGTTTCTTTATTGGCTTGTTCATGTTTTGGAGTCATGTGTGATTATGTGTTTCCATGGTCTCCTTATGTTATGCATGTTCTTGATGAATTTATGTTTAAATGAGAAAATGAGTTTTAGGATTTACCTTCCTCATGTTGATGTGCATCTAGTATGAGTTGCCTATATGCTTCATGAGGTGAATTGTCGAACATTCCTAAATGTGCTTTTAAGAGTAAATGCATAAATTGCTTTATGATGAGCATGATTTGAGTGGGAGAAGATAATTCCTCCAATGAAATAAGAAATGTTGAAATTTTCATGCATAATGAGTTTGTAGATGTAGTTCCTACTTTCTTGTGTGCATTGAGTATAGTTGAGATGGAATTGATGTTTTCTCCTAGTTTTGTGCATTGGTTATGATGTTTCTTGCATGATGGGATGCTAGTCTTGAGTCTTTAATTCCCTGAAGTGTTTAAAGTGTCATTCGAGGATGAATTTTCCCAAGGGGGAGATATTGTTATGACTCGGAAAACGAATAGGTGAAACTAGAGCCTTACGAGTGTGTTTTGAGTTGATGTGGGGTTTGATGTTGTAAAATTAGTTCCTGAGCTTAGGTTGAGAGGTTTAGGAGTTAAACATCAAGGTACTACCCCCCAAGGACCAACTAAGGTCCTTGAGGAGGACCCTAAAGCCTAACCCTAAGGCTTCCTCAAGAATAAAAAAGTTGTTAAAATTATAGGACGTACAGATGGGACCTAAGCCCCGTAGATCCATCCACGCCACGTAGGTCTTGGTCGTAGGTCAGAGCTCTAGATGAGGGGTTGCTAACCCAAACCACGACTTGCCAGTATGTCTCATGGACCCACCCACGGTCCATGGGTGGGGTTTAGTGAGTCACACCTGAAAGTTTGTCCAAGACTCGTCCAAAGCTAGGGTAGTTTGGTAAATTCCATTTAAGGTTAGATAAGTTAGGGGACGGTTTATTTTGATTAATTAGGGTTATTTAAAGCTTTTAAAAGTATTAAACTCCCTTTTTCAATTCATTGTTTCCTAAACTCAAAAATAGAAACTGCCCTCTCCAAATAATCCTCTCTCTAGAAACCACCATTGGAGAAGAAGGAGTCAAGGATTCAAGCTCAAGATTTAATATTTCTCACCCAATTTTCGTGGATTTTCTTCTATAGAGGTATGGTTGTCTTCATTCTTCATTAAGTTTCATTCAAGGAGCCCTTTCAAAAGATGATTTCAAAGTTTCCTAAATCCCCCAAAACCTAGGGTTTTCAATCTATGCAATGGATTCACCTTCAAAATGATTTCAAAGTGTTTATTGTCTTAAATTATGATAAATTTGATGAATTACTACTATTTTTATGATGATTTACCTATGAATCCATGAATTCCCCTATTTTGTCAAATTGGATCTCAAAGTGTGGGTGGATTGTGATCAAATTATGCATGTAGTATTTAATCTAATTGAATTGTGTGAATATCCATGTATAGAATAGTGATGCAAGATCTGAATCATGAATTGTGATCTAGGGTTCTTGAAGGGCTATGAAGAGCCTATATATGACTGAGAATTATGCATGCGCGTTATTGAAAAGCAAGGTTTCTATGTTTATGAAAGTAATGTGATCATGTCTAGAATGCAATTGTGTTATTATGGAAAGGTTATTCTCAATTTAACACTTATGAATGATGACGATATATGTGAAAGGTTATTCTCTCTCACACAGACACATTCATAAATGAAGAATGAATGAAGTTTCTATGATTATGTTAATGATGATGTGTTGATTGAAAGGCTCTTCTCAATTGTACACTAATGAATGATAATGAAATGTTGTGAAAGGACTTCCTCACAATATGGGGATTCTTAGTGGAAAGGCAATTCTTATCTTTTAATCTATGAGCTATCTAATGAATGAATGTTGGGTTGATATGGATGCTCATCCGTGAGTTGAGGCAGGGTATCTAGTAACAATCTCGATATCCCATTTTAATGAATGTTGGGTTTGAGATGGATACTCATCCATGAGTTGAGGTGGGATATCTAGTAGCAATCTCTTATCCCATAATAATGAACTAAAGTAATGAATGTCAAGAACTTCGTGGGGAATAATGCTAAGCACCGAGAGGATATGGATTGAGATGGATGCTCATCCGTGAGTTGAGGTGGGGTATCTAGTAACAATCTCTTGAGATGAATGCTCATCTGTGAGTTGAGGTAGGGTATCTAGTAGCAATCTCCCTATCCCATAACTATGTAACCACAGAGGTTTATAGCTAGTGGATCCACCTAAGCTAAATGTTAATGGTCCTACCTTAGGCAAGTAAGAATCCTTTATTCGGTGTGGGTAACATCGGGATTCCATGATTTCCTCATATGGTCTATGTGGGTTAAGGCTTACCCCTACAGAGAATGTTAATGAACTATGGCTTTTCAAGAATGCACTACTTAGTGGGGTGTGGGTATGGGACTTCATCCATGCATTGCACAAGTAGGCTTTGAGAGTAGTCATAGTGTGTTCCTTTATGTTATAATGTTTTATGATCAAGGATATGAGTTAGGTACTATGGTTACTCAAGAAGTTCTATGAAGTGTGGGTGGTACTATTGGGATGCCATTCATGCGTTGCACGAGTAGGCTTTGAGAGGGCTATGGTGTGTTTCTCAATTTCATAATGTCTGATGAAATGAAAGAGCTGATGATGATGCTAATGAGAAAGTTGGTTTAATATCTAATGAAATGAATGTGCTTATAATGATGCTAGTGAGAATGTTGACTTGAAGGCTTAATGTAATGATGTATGCTTTACTTAAATTGTATTCTGAGTTACTTTCCTTGGCATGACTAATGAAATGTATATGTTCTTTATACATGAGTATTGACTAAAGATGAGTATGACAAATGGTAAGTTCATCTAAGGTCGTCTTAAAGTGGTACTTAATATGGTTAGTATTATGGGATGCTATTGTTACATTCCACAAGTAAAGCTTAGGGTTACCTAAGGTGAAGTTTCTAATGTGATGAAATGACTTATATGTTGAATGAGATTGTATCTTATGCCTTTTATACTAAACTTCATGATATTTCTCAACATTGGCATATAGTATGGTTTTCAATCAAAATGTCCTTTTTAAGCATGGTTTTTGCATGACAATCATACTTCGTACATTTTGTGTGCTAACCTATATTTCTACATTTTTCACAAAGTGTAGGGTTTCGACTTGAGTTCTATTCTTGGAAGATAGGTTTCTAAGGAGCAAGGATTGAAGATTTGGTGAGTCCTCATAGTTTTGAGGACAAACCCACTTTTCCCTTTATGTCTTTTATTATGTTTAGAGCTTTTGTATGGGCTATGTACCAAAGTTTTATTTAAAGTCTTGTAGATGCTTTGAGACAAAGTATAAAAGGACTTCCACTTGGTTTTATGAAAATGACTTCGATTGTATGGTTTTAAAGTGTTTTAAATTCCACACTATTTCTTATGTCTTATGTTATGAATGTTATGAGGCTTGTATGAGGCTTTTCGGAGTCTTGTACGCCGTGTTACATTCGGGGTGTAGGCTCGGGTCATAACAAGTTGGGTACTTTCCTATGTTGAGGCTAGATCCTTTAGATGGAGCAGATTTGGACACAATAGTTTGAGGACCCGAGGTTATTCGAGGAAAGGTGCTTATAAGTAAGGCTAGGAAGGAAACCTTAGATCCTTAAGATGCTTTGAGGACTGAGGTTTGTATCTATGTTCCTAGAGTTTGAGATTTTGTTAGAGTGATTCAGAAAGAGTCCAATTATTCTTGATATTCTATTCATTTTGGTGATTCAAAGATGTATCGTTATCTGAAGTATCATTACAAGTAATGTGGGATGAAGAGGGATCTTGTGGCATTTATGGCTAGGTGTTTGAACCATCAGGATGTGAAGTACAAGCACCAGAGGATAGGTGGTTTGACCAAGCAACTACCCATTCGAGAGTGGAAGTTAAAATGGATAGCTATGGACTTTGTGGTAGGCTTGTCATATACTTTTAAGAGTTTTGATATTATTTGGGTCATCATTGATCATGACCAAGTTTATTCCTTTTCTACCAGTTCAAATTGCTAATCGTTCAGAAAGGTTGACTCTAATTTAGATTCAGGAGATTGTCAATTTGCATGGCATGTTGGTGTCTAGTGATCACTTAACATTTCAGTTGGTTTATTTTGTAGAGAGTTGGGTAACCTGAGTTGAGATCAATAGGACTTTACACCATTGGACTAACGGTTAGTCTGAGAGGACTATTCAGGTCATTGAGGACATGCTTTGGGCGTGTGCTATTGTGTGACCCTCAGGGTGATTTTTGTTTTTCTGTGTGCTTTTTCTTGTTTTTCCCTTTCCCGTAGCTTATGTATACCTTGTTTGTGATGTTGGGTTGGGTGGCACACTCCTTGAGGTGTTCCATTGAATTTGGTGCGAGTTTTGAGTTTTAGAAGCTTTAAGCATGGAGAAGTTGACATTAGTCAACATTAGGAGATTCTGATGTCGGATTGGAATTCTGTCAGTTCCATCATCTCCAAATGGGCCATTTTGGTCGAGATTGATGATTGGTTTGTGTTTTGCTGATTCCATTCGGAGTTGGTGCGATTAAGCTTTTTAGATTTTAAGTTTTGTTCAAAATTGATAGGGAAACTTTCTTGGTAAACATGCTCAAAATCACATTTTGTCAGTGCAGTTTACTCTAAAATGCCGAATTTTGTATAGGATTACCTTTGGTTTGATTCTTGAGGGTGTCCGGGTGAGTTTTTAGCTTTTGGAGTTTTTGTGTTTTTTCTTTGTAAAAGTGTTGGCTTTAGTCAACATTTGGGATAGACAACCTCGGATGGCTATTTCGTTGATTTTTTTTTAGTGCAGAGTGTCATTTACAAGTAGTTTGAACTTTTGGTTTGCATCGTTCAAGGCCTTGTTTCATGATTTGGATAAGTAGGCCTTTTTCTGTATTTTTGTTGGTGTCTCGCCCGATGGTTTAAACAAACTCTAGGTCGCTTAAGCAAAGTCCAGTTAAGCAACCAAGGGGCCTCTTAAGAGAAGGGTGCCTATTTATGTGGGGTTAACTTAAGCGAACAAATTCCCTGTTTTGTGAAAATTGCTATGATTAAATTACTATTTTTCATTCTTTCTTCTTCAAAAGAAAACAACTCTTGGAGAGCTCGGAATTAGGCAATTTTGCAGATTTCATGACCTTTTTCGGCGCTTCAAAGGTAGTTTTCTTCCTCTCCCTCTTCTCTATGCTTTATGCCTTCAATTTTGTTATTCAATTTATTTCCGACCTCAAATGCCATGATTTCTAAATTATAAAATAAGGTAATTTAGCCATTTTAGGTCCACATTGAGTCCGGTTTGCATCCATCTTTCAGGTGTAACACCCCGTATCCAAAAACGGACCTCAAAACTATTTTCCAAAAGTTGCAGGTGCGACTACGGTTGCCACCCATGGACCATAGGGTGACCCACGGCCCGTGCTAGTGGTCCATGGTTCACACCTGAAACCTTCCCCAGAACTCAGCCAAAAAAATTGGCTAGGGGTACGTAGACCCACACCAGGACCTACGGACCGTAGGTCAGACCTCAGTCCGTGGTCCACGGACGTAGGTCAGACTCCCATATTTCAGTCATCAGTACTGATTGACGGATGACCAGCACGGACCGTCAATTCGTCAGTCCCATCCGTCAGTCACTCCGACATCAGTTAAGTCGGGGGTCTTTTGGTCTTTTCCTTATTCGTTTGACCCCTAAACTACGTCGTTTAGACCCTAAATTATGAGGTTTTAGTTAGTTGAAGCCTAGAAACATAACTAGAACTTACCTAAGTCAAATCATTTATCAAACTTAGAAAAATTAGAGCGTAAGAGGAGAAAAGAGGTCAAGAACCCTAGTTCAAGAACGCAGAAAGATTCCATCAGTTCCAGCCCTAGATCGAAAGATTTCTTCGTGGAATTCTTCACCAGGTATGTGGGATTTCACTAGTGGGTTCCTTTCACCCATTGGGTCCCTAAATTTCAGTCAGATTCTTGATTCCCTATTATTAACTAGACCAAGGGTTTCTAGAACTTCAGTAGATTATCATAAATTAGTTATATATATGTTTCAAATCAGATTATCATGTTATTACTTCATTTCTTGCATGAATTTCAAAACCCTAGCTTGGTAGTTCATTAGTTCCTGAATTATACATGCTAGGTCAGATAGTTCAGTATTTTAGATATACATGCCTCTATTTGAATGTGTCATTATCAGTATATAAATGTGCATTCTCAGTTTGAATGTCAGTATTTTAAGCTATCCAGTATATTTCAGTAATTTAGTCATAATGTGTTAATCATTTAATCTATTGGGAGTAGCATAATACCGTGTTAGACAAGGGTCAGTCACTCATATAGTCCTACAACTATGAGCCACATAGGTTGGAAGTCCCCTCTGTGGGCATCATTTTAGTGATCACGCTAGCATGCCTCTACAGTTTTGGCCGAGTGTATTGGGACCTCTCGATGAGGCGTATACATCAGACTCTACATTTAGCTCATGTGGTTTTATTATCGGTTATTAGTATCTCCCACAGTTCAGTGAGACTCCATTGCATTGACCACATTTCAGTATAGTCAATATTCAATCTCAGTATGTTATCATTTGGTCATTGAATTTTAGTTAGATCAGTGTTCAGTATCTATATCATGTTCAGATTATACTCTTGCTTCATTGCTTGTTCAGTCATATGTTTATAGCAGCTTCACTATATCCTTCATGCTCAGTACCTTTCAAGAACTGACGCATACTCTGCGCTACATCTTCTTGTGATATAGGTTCAGATTCTCAGTATCCAGATCACGCTTAGATCCATCCCCGATCTCCAGTTGAGCGGCATCAATGGTGAGTCCTCATTCTTCAAGGACAGTAGTCATGTTATCTTTCAGTTTTCATTATTTTAGTTTCAATTTTGCTTGATTTAGCTGGGGCATGTCGCAACACTTCCTGTCAGTTAGAGGCTATTTTAAGACATAGTTAGATTTATCATAGTATTTGAGGTTGATGTTTCTTTTGTATTAAACTCTCAGATTTGATATTCAGTTTTAGTATATAGGTATCCCCCATCATTTCATATTCACTTATTATTAGCTTCTGCATCAGTTTTATTTCTCAGTTTATCTTTAGTATGCTCATGATTATGCCAGAAGGGTTAGCTTAGGGTCACTTGTGATCCTAGGTCCCGTGTCTGCGTCTCGGGGGTAACTAAGGGCATGAGAAACTTGGTATCACAGCACTAGGTTTAAGTGTCCTAGGATGTCTAAAAAGTCGCACTAGGTAGAGTCCTTTTCATGGGTGTATAGTGCGCACCACATCTAATGAGAGGGAAGCTACAAAGTATATTAGGAAAATCTTCATTTTCTTGTTACGCTTATCGTGCATAAGGTATGATCTAATTCCATTCTAACTCGATGTTCTACATTTCACTGATCATGCCTCCTCGTAGAGCTAATGCTAGGAATGCGAATGCCAGGAACGAAAATGCAGCTCCTCCAGTCCCAGATCAAGAAGTTTCGAATGCAGAGTTCAGGAATGCCATTCAGATGTTGGCTCAGAGTGTTGCCAACCAGAACAATCAGCAGGTTCCAGTTCCAACAGATACAAATGTTGGGTCAGTTGCAGCTAAAGTGCGAGATTTTGTTAGGATGAATCCACCAGAGTTATTAGGATCAAAAATTGGTGAGGATCCCCAAAACTTCATTGATGAGGTCAAGAAGATCTTTGAAGTGATGCTGGTAACTAGGAATGATCGGGGTGAGTTAGAATCTTACCAACTTAAGGATATAGCTCATATATGGTATACTCAGTGGAAAGAGAACATGGGTACATATGCAGTTCCTATCACTTGGGATTGCTTTAGTGAGACCTTCCTGGACTGGTTTTTCCCAAGAGAGCTAAGGGAGGCGACAACTCAGGTATTTATGAACTTAGGCAAGGTAGCATGAAAGTATAAGAGTATGGGCTCAAGTTTACCCAACTTTCCAGGTATTCTCCTTACATGGTTAATGATTCTGGGGCTCAGATAAATAAGTTCTTATATGGAGTGTCAGACTTGGTAAAGACAGAGTGTAGAAATGCTATGTTACTGGAAAATATGAGCATCTTTAGGCTCATGACTCATGTTCAGCAGGTTGAGTGTGATAAGCTTAGGGAACATGCTAAGGAGAACAAGAAGGCTAGGACTAGGAACTATGACTATTCTCAGCAGAAATCGGGTAGTGGAAATCACTCGTAGTGTCAGCAGAAATATTCAGTTGCAGCACCTTCATCAGCTAGTGTTCCGTCCTCCAAGTTCTGACAAGATCAGAAAGGTAGGGCATCAGGATCTAAATCTCAGGGAAGTGTTTCAGGAACCAAAACCTACCCAACTTTCCGTAAGTGTGGTAAGAACCATCCGGGCGAGTGTCTTGCATGAAAGGAAGGATGCTTTGGGTGTGGTCAGTTTGGTCTCAGATTGAGGGATTGTCCTTCTAAACAGGGTTAAAGAGGAAATGGTAAAGCTCAGTCCATAACTTCAGTGGCACCAGTAAGTCACCCGACTCAACAGGGTAACTCATCCGGTACAGGTGCCAGATAGCGCCAAAGTAGGTTCTATGCTCTCCAGGCTCGCCAGGATCAGGAAGATTCTCCTAATGTAGTCACTAGTACGTTACGAGTCTTTGATCACGATGTTTATGCTTTGTTAGATCCAGGGGCTACTCTTTCCTTTGTAACACTTTATATAGCAGACAAGTTTGATGTTAGTCCAAAAACTCTCTCATAACCTTTCTCAATCTCTACTCCAGTCGGTGACCCAATTATAGCTAGACGGGTATACATAAATAGCAATGTCACAGTCTCTCAGAAATTCACCTTAGTAGATCTTGTAGAGTTAGAAATGGTAAACTTCGATGTCATTCTAGGCATGGATTGGTTACATTCTTGTTGTGCCTTAGTCGATTGTAGAACTAGGATTGTTCGTTTTTAGTTTCCAGATGAACCAATCTTAGAATGGAAGGGTAGTAGCTTAGCGCCTATGGGTCGATTCATTTCTTACCTTAAGGCCAGAAAGATGATCTCTAAGGGTTATCTCTATAATCTAGTTCAAGTTAAGGATTCAAGCTCTGAAACCCCAGCTCTTGAGTCAGTTCAAGTGGTAAATAAGTTTCCAGAAATATTTCCAGAAGATCTTCCCAGAGTTCCTCCCGAAAGGAAAATCGACTTTGGAATTGATCTATTTCCAGATACCCAGCCTATCTATATTTCTCCTTACAGAATGGCTCCAGCTGAGCTTAAGGAATTGAAAGAGCAGTTGAAAGACTTTCTAGATAAGGGCTTCATCAGACCTAGCATTTTGCCATGGGGTGCACCAGTGTTGTTCGTGAAGAAGAAGGATGGTTCTCTCAGAGTGTGCATCGACTATAGGCAGTTGAACAAGGTCACAGTCAAGAATAAGTATCTCATCCCCAGGATTGATGACTTGTTTGACCAACTTTAGGCTGCTAGTCATTTCTCAAAGATAGACCTCAGATCAAGTTATCATCACCTCAAATTCAGAGATAGTGACATTCTAAAGGCGACCTTCAGAACTCGGTATGGTCATTATAAATTTGTAGTAGTGTCATTTGGACTAACCTATGCTCCTACAACTTTTATGGACTTGATGAACAGAGTGTTCAAGCAATACTTGGACTTGTTCATTATCATCTTTATTGATGATCTCCTCATTTACTCTAGGAATAAGGAGGAACATGCGAGTCATTTGAGAGTTGTTCTGCAAACTCTCAAAGATCGCCAGTTATTCACTAAGTTTAGCAGGTGCGAGTTTTGGCTGCAGTCAGCTGCTTTCCATAGGCATATAGTATCCAGCGAAGCGATCCGAGTGGATTCCTAGAAAATATAAGCAGTGAAACAATGACCCAAACCTACCTCTCCTACAGATTTCAGAAGTTTCTTGGGTCTAGCGGGTTATTACAGAAGGTTCGTGGAAGGATTTTTATTCATAGCCTCTCTATTGACTAAGTTGACTTAGAAAAATGTCAAGTTCTAGTGGTCAGATGATTGTGAGAAAAGATTTGCAGAACTAAAAACTAGGTTGACTACAGCTCCTGTTTTTGACTCTACCAGAGGGTTCAGACGGTTATGTGATTTATTGTGATACATCCATAGTCGGCCTAGGTTGTTTGTTGATGCAGTGAGGTAAGGTTATAGTTTATGCTTCCAGAAAACTAAAGGTGCATGAGAAGAACTATCTGACTCATGACCTCGAGCTTGTAGCAGTGGTGTTTGCACTCAAGATTTGGAGGCACTACTTGTATGGTGTTCATGTAGATGTGTTCACAAACCATAAGAGCCTTCAATATGTGTTCACCCAAAAAGAGTTGAATCTTCGCCAGAGAAGATGGCTTGAGCTCCTCAAGGATTATGACATGAGTGTGCATTACCATCCTAGTAAGGAAAATGTAGTAGCACATCCCCTTAGTAGACTATCTATGGGTAGTGTAGCACATGTTGAGGAAGAAAGAAAAGAGCTAGCAAAGGATGTTCACAGGCTTGCTCGTTTAGGAGTTCATCTTATGAGCATATCAGATGGTGGTGTGACAGTTCAAAATGGATCAGAATCTTCATTGATAGTGGAGGTTAAGGAAAAGCAAGACAGTGATCCGATATTTCTTGAACTCAAGGGTGCAGTCCATCAACAGAGAGTTGAGGTATTCTCCCAAGGGAGAGATGGTGTGCTTCTCTACTGGGATCAATTATGTGATCCTAATGTGGGCGAGTTGAGACAGCAGATTCTTGTAGAAGCCCATAACTCCAGGTATTCTATTCATCTAGGCGCCACTAAGATGTACCATATTTTGCGAAAAGTCTTTTGGTGGAATGGCATGAAAAGGGATATAGCAGATTTTGTGGCTAAGTGCCCCAATTGTTAGCAAGAGAAGGTTGAACATCAGAAACCAGGGGGTATGACTCAAGAGATCGACATTCCTACTTGGAAGTGGGAAGTGATCAACATGGATTTTATCACAAGTTTACCTCGTACCCGCAGACAACATGACTCCATTTGGGTGATAGTTGATAGAGCCACTAAGTTTTCTCGCTTTTTGGCGGACAAGACTATAGATTCAGCAGAGGACTACGCCAAGCTTTACATTAATGACATAGTCAGGTTGCATGGGGTTCCTTTTTCTATCATTTTAGATAAATGTCCTCAGTTTACCTCTCATTTCTGGAAGTCATTTCAAAAAGGTCTTGGTACTCGGGTTAATCTTAGAACAACATTTCATCCACAGACGGATGGTCAGGCAGAGCATACCATTCAGACCTTAGAGGACATGTTGAGAGCTTGTGTGATCGATGTCAAGGGTAGTTGGGATGATCACCTTCCTCTTATAGAGTTCGCCTACAATAATAGCTACCATTCCAGCATTCAGATTGCCCATTATGAGGCATTGTGTGGGCGTAGGTGTAGATCTCTTATTGGTTGGTTTGAAGTAGGTGAAGCAGCCTTGAGAGGGCCAGACTCAGTCATTTATGCGATGGAGAAAGTGCAACTCATTAGAGATAGACTTAAGACAACCAGAGTCACCAAAAGTCTTATGCAGATGTAAGGAGAAGGGAACTAGAGTTCCAAGTTGATGATTGGGTTTTCTTGAAAGTGTCACCTATGAAAGGGGTGATGAGATTTGGCAAGAAAGGGAAGCTCAGTCCTAGATATGTAGTCCCTTACAAGATTTTGAAAAGGATTGGTAAAGTGGCTTATGAGTTAAAGTTGCCAGCAGAATTAGCAACAATGCATCCAGTCTTTCACATTTCACTATTGAAGAAGTGTGTGGGTGACCCAACATCCGTAGTTCCATTACAGAGTATGGCCGTGAAAGATAGTCTTTCGTATAAGGATGTACCAGTTGAGATTCTTGATCATTAGGTTAGAAGATTGAGAAACAAAGAAGTCGCTTCAGTCAAGGTTTGGTAGAGGAGTCAGTCCATAGAGGGAGCTACTTGAGAAGCAGAAGCAGCCATGAAATCCAAGTATCCTCACCTCTTTCCTTCCGACTCCATTCCAGCTTAAGGTATTAGTTCCTCTTCAGTTTTTCAGTTATTCATGCGCAGATTCAGTCTTAATATCATATTTCCTCAATTGTACTTGCATTTTCAGCATATTTGCATGTTCTTGGAACCTAGTTCAGTCAGAAATTAGTTACAGTATTTTAGTGTTAGGGATTGCAGCCCTCTCCCTCCATTTCAGCTAGTTAGTCTTCATTCGAGGACGAATGTTTCCAAGGTGGAGATAATGTAACACCCCGTATCCAAAAATTAACCTCAAAACTGTTTTCCAGAAGTTGCAGGTGCGACTCACAGTCGCCACCCACGGACCGTAGGGTAACCCACGGCCCGTGCTGGTGGTCCATGGTTCACACCTGAAACTTTCCCCAGAACTCAGCCCAAATATTTGGCTAAGGGTAGACCCACGCCAGGACCTACGGACCGTAGGTCAGACCACGGTCCGTGGTCCAAGGCAGTAGGTCAGACCCCCAAATTTCACCCTCTAGTACTGATCGACGGATGACCAGCACATACTGTCAGTCGATCGAGAGTCCGTCAGTCCCTCCGATAACAGTTAAGTCGGGGTTTTTTAGTCTTTTCCTTATTCGTTTGACCCCTAAACTACGTCGTTTAGACCCTATATTATGAGGTTTTAGTTAGTTTAAGCCTAGAAACATAACTAGAACTTACCTAAGTCAAATCATTAATCAAACTTAGAAAAATTAGAGCGTAAGAGGAAAAAAGAGGTCAAGAACCCTAGTTCAAGAACGCATCAAGACTCCATCAGTTCCCATCCGAAATTGAAAGATTTCTCTGTGGAATTTGTCACCAGGCATGTGGGATTTCACTAATGGGTTCCTTTCGCCAATTGGGTCCCAAGATTTTAGTTAGATTCTTGATTCCCTATTATTAACTAGACTTATGGATTCTAGAACTTCAGTAGATTACCATTAATTAGTTATTTATATGTTCCCAATCATATTATCATGTTATTACTTCATTTCTTGGATGAATTTCAGAACCCTAGCTTGGTAGTTCTTTAATTCCCGAATTATACATGCTAGATCAGATATTTCAGTATTTCACATGTACATGCCTCAGTTTGAATGTGTCATTATCAGTATATAAATGTTCATTCTCAGTTTACATGTTAGTATTTTGAGCTATCCAGTATTTTTCAGTAATTCAGTCATAATGTGTTAATAATTTAATCGAGTTGGACTAGGGTCAGTGACCCAAATACTCCTAGAACTACGAGCCACGTAGGTTGTAAGTCCCCTATGACTACATCATTTTAGTAATCACGCCAGCATGCCTCTATACCTTTGGCCGAGTGTATTGAGTCCTCTCGATGGGGCGTATACATCAGACTCCACATTTAGCTCATGTGGTTTTATTATCAGTTATTACTAGCTCCCACAGTTCAGTCAGACTCCATTGCATTGACCACATTTCAGTATAGTCAGTACTCAGTCTCAGCATGTTATCATTTGGTCATTGCATTCAGTTAGCTCAGTGTTCAGTATCTATATCATGTTTAGATTATACTCTTGCTTCATTTCTTGTTCAGTTATATGTTTATTTTAGCTTTACTCTATCATGCATGCTCAGTACCTATCAAGTCATGACGCATACTCTGGCCTACATCTTCTTGTGATGTAGGTTCAGATTCTCAACATCCAGATCACACTTAGATCGATCCCCGATCTCTAGTTCAGCATCATCAGTGGTGAGTCCTCATTCTTCAAGGACAATAGTCATGTTATCTTTCAGTTTTCATTGTTTTAGTTTCAGTTTTGCTAGACATAGTTGGGGCATGTCCCATAACTTATAGTCAGTTAGAGGCTATTTTCAGACATAGTTAGATTCAGCTTAATGTTTGAGTTTGATGTTTCTTTTGTATTAAACTCTCAGATTTGATATTCTGTTTTAGTATATGGGTATCCCTATCATTTCAGATTCACTTATTATTAGCTTCCACATCAGTTTTATTTCTCAGTCTATCTTTAGTATGCTCATTATTACGCAACAAGGTTATCTTGCGGTCACTTCTGATCCTAGGTCCCGTGTCTGCATCTCGGTGGTAGCTCGAGGCGTGACATCATGCATGTGATCCTTACCACAATAAGGACAATATGACGGTTTTCTTTTCATTTTTGGTAGCATCAATTCTTGGGATGTTTTAGGCCCAATTTCTAGTTTACTTTTGTGTTTACGATAAGGGTAACATTGGACTCATCGTATTAACTTACTGGTTGTGTTCTTGATAGATTAGCAACAACCTGAGGCTCTACGAAAGATAAAAACATCAAAATTGTAGCTCGTGTGCCAATTTGTCCTTGAGGTAGGTTATGGCTTCCCTTTCTTAGACTTGGCTTAGTTAGATTGAGTATATTTTGGTAGTATCGTATGATCCAAGTTGAAAACTTAGGTTGATTGAACTTTATCAATCCTTGGGTTGTTATGGCCATAAGTTTGTTGGTTTTGCTAAGCTTTAGCGAGAGAGGCCTTAGTTTAGGTCATCTTTATGTGAGTAGTATCACCTTGCTTCTAGATGGCGTAAAAATTAGGGTTATGTGGTGTTTGATTGTTTTGGTTTCTTTGAGTGGTAGTAGGGATTCCTTAAGTTGAACTTCTTCATTGGTTGTTTATTAAAATTTTGGGCCTAAGTCATGAGCTTGGATTAGTAGGAGTCCCATATTATTACTCTTGTGGTGTGATATGTATTCTTCCCAATTATGTGTGTATGCGATGAGTTGATTGTGATGATACTTATGTGGAGTGTCTATTTGTTTGAATTTTGAGAAAGAAATGAATTGTTTGCAATAAAGATTTTATTATTAATGAGTTTGAAGTCCTTGAGACTCACTGCACCTGGTAGTTGCATATACTCTGATCAACTAGAGCTACCATTCCGGGTGGCCCAATATTTTGGATAGGCTACAATTTACTTTTGATCTATGTTGTTGATGAACTCGAAGCATCATACCAGGCGGCCTGTGGTTACAGATATCCATGTATGGGTAAGCTTGATGTGCCATACCGGACAACTTATGGATGAGCATATCCTAGTTATTGGCTGGTGGATAAGCTTGAGGTATCATTCCAAGCGTCTTGACGTTTCTTCTGGACTGATGTTATGTCCTTATTTTGGGGTTTGACATTATGATGTTGCATGAGTTGCCTTTAGATGTGTTGGTTGTTTCCTTTGGGTGTGTTCTTGCTGGTTGTTGATTCCCTCTTACTTGTTACGTTTATTACCTTGTTTGTCCTTACCTTGCCCTTGCCTTGTTAGATTCATCATGCTTCTTCTTGATATACGATCTTTCTGAGCTCGGGCGGCCTATAATTCCTACTAGGTACCCTGTGTTTGGTAGTCATACTGCACTTATGCATCTTTTTTGATGCAGCTCCCAATTTGAGCTACCCTCTGAAGTGAGCTCCTAGCGTTCAGAGACTTGTTGTTGTCCTCTTTTTGTACTAACTTTCACTTTGTATTTTGGATTAGTCAGATCTCTGTGTATATTTATGACTCTCTGTTTGTAGTAGCTCAAGTATAGGTGACACCAAGTCCCTGGGATTGGTATCTTGTGCTAGTTTGTCTCTTGGTCACTATAGGGACTATTTTGTACATTTTGTATCGTATCACACATATATATTATATGACTCTCCTTTCTTTCTACATATATATATATTCCTGTTTTTACTCATTTTATTAATTATGTTTTATATGAGTTTTGTCTTCCGCTTAGTGTGTCTTGAGTTAGGCTTGTCCACTAGGTAAGTTGTAGTAAATGCCATCAAGGCCCCACTTCGGGTCGTGACAATTATTCATTTCAAAGGTCGGTAGGACTTGTTTTTTCTCTAGTGGAATTTGCATATAATGATTACTACCATATGAGTATTGAGATGGCTCCATTCGAGGCGTTGTATGGTAGGAGGTGTTATTCTCATGTGGGCTGATTTGATGCTTTCGAAGTTAGGCCATGTTTTTGGTCCGCTTTCCACTTTTGAATTCCATTTTTTATATTGGTATTGCTTTTCCTATTTTGGTGTTTCCATCATGTTTTCGATAATGTGGCATCATTCGAAGGTCCTTTGGAAGGGAAAAGCTATGAAGTTGAGGTTCGAGTGCCGTTTCGACCTTAAGATAGGTTATGGTTTCCCTCTTTTAAAATTTTCTTAGCATTATATAGTGTGGCATCATGTTTCTCTTGGTCACTTTCATGCCCATTTTGTATATTTTGAAACATATTTACATATCTATGCTATATGCCCTATTTTGTATCTTTATTATTCCAAAATTCGTTCTTTCTCTTCTTTTAATGTTTGTTATCTTGTTTGGATTTTTGGCTTGCCTACCGGTAGATTTTTGTAGGCATCATCATGGCTCAATTTTGGGTTGTGACACAGAGGAATCGAAAGCATCTGTATTTTATTATGCTAAAGAAAATAAGATAATGGTTAACAAAAATGTCATATTTCTATGAAAGGACAATTTAATAAGTCATGATTCTAGAAAGAAACTAGTTTTCACAGTAACTAAGAAAAGAAATCAAAAGATCAATTCATAACTTCAAGAACATTTAATTGACAAGATAGAATTGATATTCATTGTATTTAAGTAATAGATGAAACATTTATAGATATAAGAAAATTTACTACCTTAAAGTAAGGAGAGTGATATTAAGCAAAATAAATAATAATATGTTGTTAATACATTAATAACAAAAGATATTTAATTTTTTTTATTGAGACTCAAAAAATATAATAGTGTAACTATAATAGTAGTAGCACTTTATCGTAGTGAAAGAATAGTAACAAAGATTGATTTGGTGTACACTCTTGAGAGAGTTTTATCATAGGAACCCTGAAGATGTTAGGACAAAATGGAACAATGACGATGAAACACTACTAAACAAAGTTGCATTAAGAAAATTGTAACATCCCCAAGATTAGTTAAGACTCGAGTCATTCTTTATGGTGAATAATTTTTTTCCGAGTGATTAAAATTTTTATTAGATGTTAAGGTCGCTAAAACTTCATAGCATAAATTTGAGTTGGAAATTTTCCTTCCAATCGAATTTCATCTATGAGATTTTTCTCTGGTCAACCTCAAATGACCATAACTTTAAGCACATAATGATCTAGGTGGGCCCTAAGGTATCAAATGAAAGATCTTGATTCCTCTTTCCAACGTCACCAAGTTTGCTAAATTCCGAGTTCGGATAAGGAGATAGTCCCATTTAAGTACAACTTGTCCAATTAAGGAAAGTCATCCGTTTTAAGCAGGGGTATTTGGTCTTTTCCATAACCCACTAGTCTAAAACAATTTTCCCACCTAAGTTAAGGGGTCTAATCAGATTGAGTCAATTGAGATTCATTCTAAAGCATTCAAGAAACTAGGGCAAAGTTCAAGAGGAGAAAAAGGGAGAAAGCTTCAAGCGTTCATCAAGTTTAGCGGTTTTCACCAAGAATTCGATTCTTTCGAGGAATGTAAGCTTTCATAGTGTTGGATTTGTTCTCCCTCACACCAATAATGTAAACTTTTACCCTTGAATCCATTCTTGAAGTTGATTATTGAGTTCTTGAGAAGTTCTTGAGTTTAATTAATAATTGAGGTCTTTGAAATCCTTGAGGTGAGGTTCTTGAGAAATAGTTGAGTCTCTTGATTGCATTTTGACTGGGATTTGCTAAAAACATTCTGGGTTTTTGAAATTAGACCATAGAACTGAAGTGGGTATGAGTTGAATCAATTTTTAAAGAGGAAGAAATGATAGGGAAAAAATACGCGCTAAGGTCTGCGTCACAGAGACGTTTATTATATTTCCTTCTATAGTATCTGTCTGTACATCCAAATTGGGGTGTTGTTTTATTTTTGCAACATGCTAAGTTTTTTACTATATTTTTTCCATTTTTATTTCTTCTTTATGTTTTTCACACAGCTCTAGAAACCATCGTTGTAAGAATTTCATTCTAGCTCCTAAGGTATTTGTTAATCCTGCTTCATTCCAACTTTTTATTACTTTTGAATTAAAAGGTTCTGATAATTTTGTAAAATATAATTTTCTTATTTCTTTGCTCTCTTATGTGCTATATGTTCCTTTATAATAGTATTCTCTAAATGCACATGTATATTCATCTATATAACACATATTACATATTTCTAATTTTGTCATTAGATTCCGGTTTATGATTTTTTCTTTATTTTTTTCTTCTACTTCTGTTTTCATACTACTAAATTCATTTCTTATATCTACTTCGTATTTATATAATATTTCCATAATTGTAGTAGCTAATTCACCATTAGATTTTTTATTACTTCTTAGAGTTTTTAAACTTGCATCTGATAGATTTTGTAGCCATAATTCTACTGTTCCTATAAGTGTTCATTCTATATATCCCGGTGTTTCTTTCATTCCTATTTTGTTATCTATTAATTGTTTTGATATATATCTCATCCATAATTGGATTGTTTTATTTATATCTGCTACACAGTCTAAATCTAAAAAATTATGTTGTTGTTATTGGTTTAGGTGTCCATTTTTTATTCAATCATTTATCCCATATAGCTTTTTCTTTATCATATTGTCCATAGTTTGCATTATAATATTTTAAATTTTTTGGGTTTTTTAATCCTGATGTACTAGGTTTTTCATCCATGTCTACGTCTCCTGTATTTACTTCTAAATTCTTTGTATTATCTATGTTTGCTAAA
>JAJOOR010018184.1:0-34168 GCA_036250505.1 Solanum acaule | reverse complement strand
ATATCTGACCTAGCATGTGTAATTCAAGAACTAAAGAAATACATAGCTAGGGTTCTGAAATTCATGCAATAAACTGAGCAATAACATGATAATCTGATTTGGAATATTTAAATAACTAATTCATGATGATCTGCTAATATTCTAGAAACCCTAGGTTTGTTCATAATCATGGAATCAAGAATCTAACTGAATTCTAGGGACCTAATGGGCGAAAGGAACCCACTAGTGAAATCCCACATACCTGGTGACGAATTCCACGGAGAAATCTTTCGATTTCGGGGCTGGAACTGAAGGAAACTTGTTGCGTTCTTGAACTAGGGTTCTTGACCTTTTTCTCCTTTCTTGATTATAATTTTCTAAGTTTTGATTAATGATTTTGACTAAGGTAAGTTCTAGTTATGTTTCTAGGCTTAAACTGACTAAAACCTCAAGATTTAAGGTCTAAACGACGTACCTTAGGGGTTAAACGAAATAGGAAAAGACCAAAAGACCCCTGAATTAACTACCGTTGGAGTTACCTATGGATTGGACCTACGGGTCGTAGGTCAATATACGGTCCGTAGATTGCGTCCGTAAGTCAAGCCTGCTCGACAGACCTTTACTAAAACGAGCATAACTTTTTACTCGGAGGTCGGAATTTTGCAAAATCAGTGGCGTTGGAAAGATAAATCAATTATCTATCATATCATAGGTCATGGGACACACAATTATTTTTGTGCTAAAAGTTATGACCATCTGAAGTTGATCCATCAACAATTTTCAGCTAACTGGCTGCTGATTCTCATCTACGGTCAGACCTACGAACCGTGGATCGATTGACGGTCCATGCTGGGCAACCGTCAATCGGGACTGAAGCTGAGCTTTTGGGGCATCGATCCAGGAACACGAAATACAGTTCGTGACCTAACCTACGAACCGTAAGTCTGGCCGTGGGTCAACACTTAGCCAAATTTTCTGATTGAGTTCTGGGGAAGTTTCTGTCATGAACCATGGACCTGCAGGATGGACCGTGAGTCCATCTATGGTCCGTGGATGGTGTCCGTTAATGCCACCTGTAATACCAGAAATCTGAAATAACTATTTTTGGATACGGGGTGTTACAGTCGGTACCTTAGACGACCTCCCCTGTCTGCGCTAACATGCTGTAACCCTCAAGGTCAAAGCATCGAAAGAGGTCTGGATGGGGGCAAGTGCAGCGGCTATAGCTCTTTCAATCATCCCTAGGACTGATTTTCCAGTCTGGATGCCCATGCCTCGGTTGATTGGGCTAGACGCCCCATCTTTAGGATCATACCTTGAGTGAACTTGATAGGCTGGCCAGAGAAAGAATCACTTGGATCCTGTGAAGAGGACAAAGCAGCTTCTCTTCTATGATGGTCTGGATCCCATCACCCTTTAACCTGTTAAGCATCCTAGGTTGAGGCACAACAGGAGGTGTAGGAGCCACTGGAGGTGCCTGTGCTGACTCTGGATTTTGCTTAGGGGGAGCTGTGGTTGAGGTAACCCTGGTGGATGTGGCAGCATCTGATGAAACTCTGGTGGGTGAGGATTGCGACGGATTTCTAAGTCTGCTATGTCGTTAAATCATTGGTTGGCCATCTTCAATCTCATCCCAATCAGTGCTGGCCTCAACAACTACTCCTTTCTTTGCTATGCTTTTCTTCTTTTTGCCTTTACCTTGTTGGAGATCTTCCCCTCCTCTCTTCGAATGATTTGAGCCTCCTTCATTAATACGAATGTCTGGTTCTGCTTTCTTCTGGAGTTGCGTATTGGAGCTGGTGCATACTATACCTGCAATAGACTTATGATTAGTCAAAAAAGAAATCAAATTTAAACACAGAAAATTGATGTAGACAGGTTTGCCGTTACACTCGGTGATTCGCCAAACCTCTTTGGCGATTAAAGTCGAGCTTGCCGAGTGGATTAGCATGCAACTATGGCAAATTTGCTATGGAAAAGTCTACTCCATGATTCACCGACTTCTTTCGGCGATGACAAAGTTGTCCGCTGAAAGATACAGTGATAGAGGGAAAAGGGGCATGCAAAGGGCGATCCAAAGTCCTATTGGTGAATCGCAAACTACTTTCGGAGATCACGAATGTGTCTGCCAAAAGTTACAGATCTTATTGAACGAAAGACATGGATTAAGGGCGGTCTACAACTAGTAGGCGAACCGCCAAGTCATTCGGCGAGCTCGACCCAGCTAGTCGAATGACACAACGTGCCTATTTTTCAACCCAACTCTCGAAACGACCTTACGATCTTCAAAAAAAAAATCAAAGCATGCACACATGAAATTCACCTAAAACCCATACTTCCCATCACCCTGGAGTACTCAGACTTCTTCCGGTTTTGCCAAATTTGGCCATTTAACTACGATTAGCCTTAAGAATGTTGTCACCCATTCCTTCCTCGAGCAATTTTTGTTATTTAGTGCAAATGTGGGCTACTTAGACTTTACCCAATCAACCTAAAAACTAATCTGCAATACCCATTTCAAGATCAATCAATTCAAAGCGCAAACACTAAGGCATCCAACCATTTAAGCATTTTAGGAAAAAATTACGAATTGAAAATAGCATCATAGCAACCTATTTCTATCAGATAGGCCCAACACACGTCATCTTGATACTATAATTGCAAATGAGTGCAAAATTTTCAAAAATAAATTCGCGTTTTTAGAGACTAACCTTTGATGCCGATCAAATAGCTTTTGGTAATGCTAGGCAGCAAAGAAATCCCACCCCAAGCACTAATCACCGACTAAAATACTAATTCAAGGCAAAAATCTAGAAAATAATACCTTTGGTATGATTTTGGAGAGTTCGAAACGAGGGAAAGTGAGAGATTCAAAAATTTGACCTTAGGCGTTTATATAACTGATCAGTTCTTTTACATTCGGCGATGTTAGTCCCACTTGCCGAACCACTTGGCGAAGTGCCGAGCGGTCTTTTATCCCCCCCCCCCCCCTTTCTTCAAAATCTTTAATTTTCTGGGGGCTAAATCGGTGGTCTGCATCGAGATCGCCGAACAGGTTAGCGATGCGTCGAGCTGCTTTTTGAGTTCACCGAGTTTTACAGGCTCTGCAATGAACTAGCATTGAGCCCAACAACGGATTCAGCGAGCTCACTGACCTATTAGGTGAATCGCTGAATGGACCTGTTGCTCGCCAACTTGAAATTTTCCACACTTATTTAATTTTTAACCTTCTACATTAACACACCATTATTTATAAAAGTAAAATACTACATTTAGAACCTTGGGTTGCCTTCCTAGAAGTGCCTTATTTAACGTCGTGGCTCGACGTAGGTCCTGCCTCACTCTATGTTATTGGAGCTAGGCCTAGTGTCACTAGGTAATCCCAATATATCGTTTGGATGGTGCTAAGGCATTGCAAACATCAAGAGTGATCTGATGTGCTGGATTAATCTAGAATGAGATCCAATCAATTGATTCAAAGCTTCAACATTCTCTCTCATTTCGTCCAACACTCGATCTTGATCAGTGATCTTTTGGAGAATGATTTGAAGTGTGTCATGAACACGACTTTTCTCATCTTCTTTCGTGCATGAGGATGTATGTACCTCCTTTGGTGTTTGCACTGGTTTTCCACCTCAGATATTTTGGTGGTCGAGTCATTTAGTTGAGATACCAGTGCAGCTATCTTGAAGTCACCCTCGACTTCTTGATCTGCCTCAGCTGGCTTGCCACCCACTCCCTCTATCATGCTCAGAGGACCTGCATACACAAACAATAAACAAAGAAAAACAAAATTAAAGTAAAATTGGCAAAAACTAGACTAAAAAGGACAAAAAATCTAGGAGAACGACATCTTGACGTAACATTACTCCCCGGCAGCGGTGCCATTTTGATGCTTATCATGACTAACAACACTAACCTACGGTTCGAGTGTCTACGATCGTCGATAATATAGTAACCCAACCAAGGGTTGGGGTCGTGTCCCAAAGGAGTGGTAGTGAAAATAGTAGTTAGGCTAGAATTTTGTTCTAGTTAGCTGTAGTTTGAGAAATTATCGAATAGAAACAAAGTAAATTCAAGCGGGTGACACAAAAGTGTCAAATATCAAAGGGGGTTTTGTCACAAGTAGCTAAAACAATAAATATACCAAGAAAATCAAGTATGGGGAAAAGTTCTTGGGGTGTGACTGCAATATATATTGATATAAATCATTGGGTACATGCTTTCGATAGGAAATTTGCAAGATAATAGTGACTAGGCTAATCTTTAGATGGAAATAAGTTCCCTCTCGGGCAACGTACCCCGTTTTAGATGGGTTACTCTCGGACACCCATTTGCCGCATGAAGGCTAGCCTACGCCTTACCCCACTCACTCTATCGAGCTGAGTGTTAGGGTATGGAACTAGGGCTCACCCTCTCGGGCTTAACCTCATGTCGACCCACTCCTTAGTCCATCAGTATAGTGGTCTTGGTTTCGCGACCTCTCTCTCGAGCAAGCCGAAAACTCATGGGTGGTTTTGTATTTGCAACTACAAACCCATTAAATTATACCACAACCACTAGGTGAAATCACCATTAAAATGCATCTAACCTATCAGCAAGCAAGACCCAACAATAATATCAAAACATATTTGCTAAATCACACCCCAAGAATGGGGGTTTTTAGACACACATCAAGAAATAAGAAATTATACCTAAAATGATAGAGAAATCAAATGGGTATAAGAAATTAAACCTTGATTTAAGCGAAGGAAGAAGAATAGAGAAGACCCACTTCCAATTTGGGGAAGATGAACTCCTTTTTTCAAGTCTCCCACAAAACCCTCTCCAAACTTGAGAGAAAATATGAAATCTAAAGTGAAAATTACAATAATGTTTTTTTACTCTAATGTTACCCTCTAATGGTCCACACAAAAACTAGTAAAGAGTTAAGTATTTATAGACTTCAGAAAATAGTGTTGGCAGATAACTTGGTGAGGTTAGTCGCAAACGCCGAATGACTCAGCGATTCGCCCTTCTTCTAGTTCATCGTCGTTTGTTCTTTGCCTTCAACATCTGTGCGTTCTGGATCATTGAGTAGTATACTTGTGCTTCGCTGAACTGATCAGTGAAACGCCGACTGCTCCTTTCATCGCCTTTTTGATCCTTCTCCTTCAAGGCTTCGCGTACTAGAAAAAAGAGTAGAGTGCGTCCCTTCGGCGAATCGCCAAGCATGCTTGGCTATGCTCAGGCTCAAGCTTCTTCGTTCTTTTCAGACTTTTTGTTCCTTTTTGCGCCTAAGTGTCCATGCTTCCACTAAAACTTCAAATACTTGAAACTTAAGTGTTTTCATCAGATATTTAGACTAAATAAGAATTTGAGGACACTATTTCTATTGAAATAAAGCCCTAGATGAGTCCAATTTGGGGACTCATCATACTACCTGAACTACGTGCCCCCGTATGATTATAAGTTCCCTCTATTGGGCATCAAATTTAGTAAACACGTCAATCATTCCTTTGTACCTTTGGCAAGGTATATTGGGTCCTCTCGATGGGGCGTGTACGTTGTACTCTGCATTTAGCTAGCGTGGTTTTATGTCGGTTAATAGTATCTCTCACAGTCAAACTCTAGTGCATTTGACTAGGTTTTCAATTATACTTCAGTATTTAGTCTCAGCATGTTAAATTCATGATTAGTACCTGGTCATTACATTTAGCTCAGTTCTTAGTTATATTTCAGTATCTATATTTCTGTTTAGAATATGTCATTGCTCAGTTATGTTTGTTCATCTTTTATACATTGTTCAGCTATTAAACATATCCTTCATGCTCAATACACTCCAAGTACTGTTGTATACTATGCGCTACATCCTTTCATGATGTAGGTTCAGTAGTTCAGCATCCAGATCACGCATAGATCGGTTCCTAATCCATATTCAACTGCTTCAGTGGTGTGTCCTCATACATCGAGGTCAATAGACATGTCTTTCATATTCATTCATTTATTTAGTTTTCAATTTTGATAGAGTTAGTTGTGGGCATGTCCGAGCAACTCTAGCCAATTGAGGCTTTTGAGACATAGTATTACATTCAAATTTAGATTTGAGTGATCCTAGGTCTCGTGTTTACATCAATGAGGAAGCCTCGGGGAATGACATCTATCTTAGAGAAGCAAGTGGAACCCTGAAGTTGATTTAAAATATCATCAATCCTCGGAAGAGGATACTTATTCTTTATGGTGATGTTGTTTAACTGGCGGTAGTCAATACACATCCTAAGAAAACCATCTTTCATACTCACAAATAAGAATGGAGCTCCCCAAGGTGAGACACTAGGTCAAATGAAACCCTTATCAAAGATATCATTCAACTACTCTTTTAACATTTTTAACTCAACTGTAGCCATTATATATGGCAGAATAGATATAGGTTGAAAATCAGGAAGAATGTCTATGATGAAGTCTATTTCTCTGTAAGGAGGGACTCCTAGAAGATCATTTGGAAAGACCTTTGGAAACTCAGTCACAACTGGAAGTGACTGAATATGCGGTGTCTCAATACTAGAGTCCATAACTCAGAAGTCAAAGATGCACCGCTTAGAGACTAACTTTCTGGCCGTAAGGTATGAAATTAAATGACCCTTACGCATCTCTGAACAACTCCTCCAATCTAAAACTGGCTCATTAGGAAACTGAAACTTGAGTACTCGAGTTCTACAATCAATTGAGGCATAACAAGCATGAAGCGAGTCCATACCTAGAACAACATCAAAGTCCACCATGTCTAGCTCGACTAAGTCAGCCATGTTGTCCTTGTAATTAACGGAGACAGTACATTCACGATAGAGTCTCTCTGCTAGAATAGACTCACTAACAAGTGTGGAAACACTGAACGGCTGAAGGCGTTATTCGGAAAAAATATCAAACCTCGTAGCTACATAAGGAGTCATAAAACATAGACTCACACCTCGATCAAGTAATGCATAAACATCAAAAGTAAAGATTTTGATCACACTAGTGACAACGTCTGATGAATTCACTTGCTCTTGGCTTTTGGTAGGTCTACATTTGGAATTCTAGGAGTTCTCGTTCCTGAAATCACCTCTGTTCTTTGGTGCCGGTGCACTAGCTAATGATGGAGCAGGTCTAGTTGGCCTTTTATAAGAAGATGACCGGTTCACATTTTTGGTCTTCTATTGTCTGGATTCATGACTTGTTGTCTTAGCCCCCTTACTATGGACCTATTCCCTCTTTTTCAACTAATCTTCCTCAACATGCTGCACATGGATCATAAGTATGACTATCACTACTAAAAATTTGCCAAAAAACGACGGACTGCATCACTTTTTTGGTCTAACATCAACAGAAAAGCGATGCGGTGAAGTTCGCTAGTTTCTGTCTCGATGCTTTTCTAAAACCGACGAACAGCGTCTCAAAAAAGCGACGGACTGCTTAAGTCTTTTACTTTAAAAAAAATATATATATAGTATTTTGAAAAATGTGACGTCATCCATCGCTTTTAGTTAATTTTTATTTTCTCTTAATTTACAAAATGCGACGCTGTCTGTCACTTTCTTTAATTTTATAATTTTTAAAAATCGTGAAAGTGACAGACAAAGAGTCTCCATCCTTTGCTTTTCTTTAAAAAAAAATTTAAATTTTTTTGAAAAGCGACATAGTTTGTGGCTTTTCTGATAATTAAATTTTTGAAACCGCAGAAAAGCGATGGACTAAAGGACCCTGTCCGTGTCTTTTCTAGGTTTTTAAAAAAAATATTCAAGAAAGCGACGAACAATACCACCCTGTCCTTCACTTTTTCTTGTATATTTTAACAGCAGAAACTGGCAGTTTCTGATGCCCACATGCAAATTCAATTCAGTTCAAATCAATTCAGCCAAATCAAACAAAACACATAATAAACATACTATACAAAATATAAAACAACAAACTTAAATTAACCTTCAAAAATAGCTAAATCATAATGTAAAGACTTATAATGTCTTTTCAAATTCATTTGCAAATTTAAAACAGTTCATAAACTAAAGATATAGAAGCTAATTAAGGAGTACATTCTATCATTCTACTTCTATTCCTCCTCACTTGTTTCATTTTCATAATTCTCCCATTATTCCTCCTTAGTTGTTTCATTTTCATTGTCACATTCTTTGTTATCAAATGATTCATTTTCCCAATCCTCCTATATTTCTTCCTCAATTCATATCATTATCTCATGATCAAATACTTCTTCTAATATGTTTTGAGGATGTTCTAGTGTGGTTTCCAATTCAGCATCAACTTGTTGTTGAACAATTGCAACCTTATTTTTGTACGCCACATCTAAGACATTTTCAATTTCAATTCTTCCCACAGGTTTAGTCTTTATAACAACCCACCAGTAAACTTTGTCTCTATGTAATGGATATGGAGCGTAACGCATTTGATTAACATTTTGTTAAATGATGAAAGGATAATATTTTTTGTATTTTCTGGTATGCTTAACTTCAATTATATTATGTTATTGGTTCACCTTTGTTCCTCTATGTGATGGGTCAAACCACTTCCACCTATATAATACGATCTTTTTTTAGGCCAACGTGAATAACTTAATTTGAATAATGTCAGGAATGACACAATAATATTCAATAGTTTGGCAAGCACCATAAACATCCCCTTGTATGCAGACACCGCTATTATTTGTTTTCTTATTCCTTTAAATTTTTTATGTTTGAAACTTAAAATCATTGACACAATACTTATTCATTGTCTAAATTTGTGATTCAGGTCCAAGTGCAACTTTTCTCACTTAGTGCAAATGTTTGACAATTGAGCATTCATCATAAACCTTTATATTGTTATTTAAAATAATATAATCTAGTATAACATGAATTAATTATTAAATACTTATTGATTCAATATACACTTACATATTCTTTTAGCCATTTGGAAAATCCCCTATAGATGGCTTCATCACCCAAGTTATTTACGAACAAGCTGGTAATTGTACATTCAGATTTTTTGTTAGTTAATAAATACTTATTAGTACGTAATTTGATAACATACTTTAACACTTACTTGTGATATCATTGAATCTTTGGACAATTAGCAAAATATGTGTCATAGATAATTCATTTCCATATTAGTGAAGCTTCGCTTTCCACGTTGTTTAGACCCTCGACCATTTTGATTAAAATTGTTATTGGTGGAAATATAAGATTGACATCATCTTCATCATTTGGATTAGTCCTATTTCTCTTACATAACACTTCATTCCAAAAGTAGTAAGAATAAAAATCACCAGTTTTTGTCCTAATATTACCTTGAACAACGGATCCTTTGATCTTTCCCCTTTGCTTGGAACTGCCAATTTTTCTGCATATATATATCTATATATGTTAATTAAGAAAACCAAACTTGAGTGAAAATAACTTACCTCTCAAATGGGTACATCCATCTTGTTTGAATTGGACCTCCGAGGCAGGCCTTTTGTACAAGGTGAATTGGAAGATGTTCCATCACATCAAAGAAACAACATGGAAATATCTTCTCCAACTTAGTAGTAATAACAAAAGTATTTTCCTCCATCCTATCTAAACAACTCTCCAACAACTTTCCAGAACACAAATCTTTAATGAAAAGACTGATCTCTATGATTGGTTTCCATATCCTTCCGGATAGATGACTAAAAGCGATAGGAATTAATGTTTCCATGAATATATGACAATCATGACTTTTCATACCTATCAATTTGAAGCATAACCCTCCGCCATCCTCAAATTTTTAATCCACTCACAAATTTCACGTTTGTAATCGAATGTGAATGATATACTGGCTTTGCGTTTAAATATTTAACCATTTTGTAACTCCTGCAGCCACAACTCTCTTCTTGTACAATATTCCTTTATGTCCATTCTAGATTTTGTGTTGTCCTTTGTCTTTCCCTTAACATCCACTATTGTGTTAAACAAATTGTCAAAATATTTTTCTCAATGTGCACATCAAGATTATGTCGTAGCAGATTATCCTTCCTATTCGGAAACTCCTTAAATATGCTTTGTTTGGTTAAATTATGTTCAAAACCATATCCAGGAAGTCTAGAAGATGAAGTTTCTGTAACTTTAGGCAATTGACAAACCCTCTCCAAAATTTGAGGCCCTCTGAGTAATGGAAGTGAGGGGAGGGGTCATTTTCCACCTTATTTTTCGTGAATGCATTTTTCATCTTTCTAAACTCATGATCCATTGGAAAGAACTGACGATGACAATCATACCATGTATTTTTTTCTGCTATGCTTTAAAGTGAATGCCTTACTATTTTCCATGCAATGCGGACAAGCTAGCTTTGAAGCTGTCATCCAATCAGACAACATTCCGTATGCAGGAAAATCATTAATAGTGCACATTAAAGAAGCATGCATAACTAAATTCTGCTTAGTAGATATATCATAGGTCAGTGTACCTCCAAAACACAATTGTTTGAGCACATCTATCAATGGTTGTAGAGATCAATCAAACTTTTTGGAAAACGGGGACCTGGAATAGCACAACTTAGAAAGATGTAGGGTCTTTCTATGCACATTTATGGAGGAAGATTATACCGTGTAAGAAATAGAAGCTAGAAAGAATTAGGTGAAGCAACATTAAAGAATGGTGTGCAACCATCTGCACACAACCCCAATGTAAGATTTATTGGTTCACTAGCAAAATCAGGATATACGTTATCAAAATGCTTCCATGCTTCACCATCAGATGGATGAGACAAGACACCCGATGACCTTCTATATTCATGAATCCATCTTATATGTGGGGCAGACCTCATTGATGCATACAACCTCTTTAACCTAGGAATAAGGGGTAAATAATGCATCCCTTTAACTGGGACCAATGTTTTAGCAGGAGTCCTCTTATAACGACCATGTATACAAAACTATCAGTCTTGTAAAGCAACATCCAACCATTAACAGAACAATGAATTCTATAATACGTCACTCCTAACTTGAAAACCAAACACTTTGCCTAATAGAAGTTCTTAGGTATGTTAAACTCTGGATTAACTAGTTCACCCAAAGGATCAAACATTGAGTCCATAGCTACATTAGGTACCTTCCAATCTTATTTAATATTCATTAATCTAACCGCAACTGACAAAGTAGAAAGTGGACTCCCTTCATATAGTGGACGACTAGACTTTTCTAATTGATTATAGAAGCGTCTTGCTTCTTCATTAGGAGCTTTATCAAAATATTGTTCAGGTTCCATCCCACCTTGAACCTTGAAAGCATCATTGATCATTTAATGAATCCTATCATCATGTACAATCCTAATTTGGCCATGTGGTGCAAGCCTATTATATTCATTCACGAGCATAAAATTATAAAACATACCATTCAATTCATCTCTTTCTTCATGATTAACCCATACAAAATATCTAGGCTTAAATCCATTACAATACAAATGAACCATGACTGTATCTTGTTCAAAAAAAATATAAGCACCTACATGCAATACAAGGACACCTAACCAATCCATTATTCTTGAAAATACCAAGTGTCATTGTATGTTCAATATAACATCTAACACTGTCAATAAACTCGGGTTTCAAACAATCACCTGTTTCATAATTCATATGACACGTCCATAAACAATTATCCATCTATAAAAATATAGATATTCAATTATAAAATAAACTTAATAATAATTTAACTACATTAAACTAATTCATATTGTCAATATAACTACTACATTTCAAGATCTACAAAGTTAAAGCTTAATTAATTAGTGAATACTAATTAAGTTCAAAATTAAGTTTATATTCCTAATTAACTTTTAAAGTTATTATAAAGTAATTAAGTTCAATAAAGTTCTAATTAATATAAGTTCAAATTAACTAAGGTCAATAAGATTTCAAATACTTCAAAGTTCTAATTAAGTTCAAATTAAATCCAAATTCGAATGAAGTTCAAAATTAACTTCTGATTAGTTAAGGTCAAAAAGATTAGAAGTTCATATTCCTATTTAAGTTCAAGTTATAATTAATTATAAGTTCTAATTAAGTTGTAATTCAAGTTCATATCTAACTTCTCTAACAAAATCACTTCATCAACTCCCAACTCTTAATTCAAACTTGTCCTAAATTCTCAAATTCAAACATCCATCTTCTACACACATCCATCTTATACTCAAAACACTTCAATATAAACTCCTAATTCAAACTAGTCCTAAAATCCTAAATTCAAACTAGTCTTAAAATGCCAAATTAAAACTAGTCCTAAAGTACAAAAATCAAACAAGTCCTTAAATACCCTAATTGAAACTAGTACTAAAATCTAAAATTCAAACTAGTCCTAAAATCCCAAACATAAACTAGTCCTAAAATTTCAAAATCAAACTAAACTCAAGAAATATCCAAATGCAAACAAATAATTAAATACCCTAATTCAAACTAGTCCTAAAATCCCAAATTCAAACTAGTCCTAAAATCTCAATATTTAATATAACTCAATAAATACCCAAATTCAAACAAGTCCTTAAATACCTTAATTTAAACTAGTCCCAAAATTTCTAATTCAAACTAGTCCTAAAATTCCAAATTCAAACTAGTCCTGAAATCCCAAATTCAAACTAGTCCTTAAATTAAAAATTCAAACTAGACCTAAAATATCGTAATTTAAACTAGTCCTAAAATTAAAATCTCAATTCACTCACTAACTAATAATCATTAAACACATTTAATAAACTACTTACAATTAAATAACTAAGAAAATCAAATATAGCTCAAGTTAATTTTTGTGATGAATTAAACCCTAACATTAAATTAGAAGGAAAGAATGAAGAGAGAGGAGCAGGTGGCGGCGGCACATCGACGAGACGGAGGGGGCAGCTCGACGGGTGATGGAAGGGGCAACGATGGGCTGCAACGCAAGGAAATTAGGAGATGGGAAGAAGAGAGAGAATAAGGGAAAGGGATAAATTACAAAAATCCCGTCTGGTCTCTGAAATATTTTAGAAAAGAGACCGACAACGTCTCTTTGTCTATCGCTTTTTAAATATGTTTGACTAAAAAGTAACAGACTAAACATCACTGTATGTCGCCTTTTGAAAAGTGTTTGACTAGATATTTTGACCAAAAAGCGACCGACTAAGAGATGTCGTCTATCGCTTTAAGAAAATGAATATAATAAAATAAATTAAAAGAGAAGGACAATGTGGTTATTCTTTAATTGATAAATACTTATTTTTAATAAAAAAGAGACGGACAACGTCTCTATATAAATTAAATAAGTAATTATTAATTATATATATATTTTGCGAAAAAATCCATGAAATAAAGCGACGAACTAAAAGATGTCGTCCTTCCTTTTTCTAAAATAACTAAAAAAGAAATATTTTTAAAAAAAATGTGACAAAAAGTGTGGCAAATGACGTCACTTTTTGGACCGACGTCATCCGTCATTTTTAGCAGCTTTTAGTAGTGTATGTCCATGTCTCCTATCAACATAGCCGCCTTACCTTCCTTACTTGACAACCAGGATAACCCAGACACAAACAGACTAATCCTGCTTCTCATATCCACCACCATCTTTGTAGCATAACATGATAGTTGAGTGAACTTGAGGTTGTACTCGTGTCCACTCATGGACTCCTGTTTAAGATTTAGAAATTCTCTTACCTTCACTTCCCTCAGCTCGCATGGAAAGAAGTGCCCTAAGAAGGCACTTTCAAAGACAACCTGTCACGCCCCAAGCCAACACCCTGGACGTGGCCGGCACTCGAGAACCATCGCAGGTCCCCAAGCAAGCTCTTATCCTTGCTCAACACTAAGCGGAAGACTTGCTCAACAATATAGGAACTCAAATGAAATAATTAACTCAACTGTCTCAAAATAGATTACTCGGAATGTTTAAAGTATTCAACTAGCTATAAGAAAGCAACTCAAGTCTTAAGACATTAACAATGGAAATGGAAAAGACTCCTTGAAATACTACTACCTATGAAGCCTCTTAATACGATGATGGAAGTCAGGACAAAACCCACCACATCCTAACAAACTGAAAAGTAAATGGGAACCCTCCAGAAGCACAGAGGCTTACCAAAACTAATTTCAACTGCAAGTGGTATCAACGAAGCTCCTGTTGATGACCCTAAACACCTGTATCTGCATAATAAAAAGATGCAGGTTGAATGACATTAGTATATTGAATGTATGAGCATGCAAAATGAACACTGAATAATAACATATAGCTTGAACGGATGGAAAGGAAGACATACTCACTTCGTCTCAACTCAACTTAATTCAACTCAATATGAAAGTGATGATAATAACATTCAATGTATATAAAGATTGGTAAACAGTAGAAGAGAACTCAAAATGTATAAAAATACAATAATAAATTTCTTACTCTTATTTGAGAAATTATCTAACCGACAACCATCACTACAAGCTACGTGATGATACAACATCTCCCCCACAGTGCCATAACTGTCATATACCTTATCGAGGTATAAAATTCCTTAATTAACTGGATCCACTAAGATATGCTTAAAAGCAATTAGGAATTATCTAAAATGTATGATCCTTTACCCATGATGGCTACATGCTTTATGAGGAATGTGAGTTGTCTGAACTCATCCCTATATCGGTGCTCAATACTACTCCCAATAATTTATTTAACTCGTGCTCAATGTTTAAAAACATAATTCATCCTCATCTTGAGATTATTACTCAAAAGATTCTCTTTTTTAAGAGATAATACACAAATCTTCTCATAAACTTGTTCAGAAATCAATGTTTCCTATTCTTTTAAATGTAAAAGTGTTTACACTTGGGAATACTTAGTTCCCTTATAATCATTTGAAATATGAAACTCAACTCTTCTCATTATCATACTCATTTCCTCAAGTCTCAAAACAATTTATAAATGATTGCAAAACACTTGTCAAAATGACTCAAAAAGACTTCCTCGAATTTTACTCTAAACATTACTTTAATTTAAAATGTAAATCAAGAGATGTGTTTAGGAAATGCATGATATCTCAAGATTAATGATGATATTAATTGTGGAAACAAAGAAGAGAACATAGGTACGACTCGAGGGAACTCACACGGAATGAAGGACGGAAGAAAAGAAACCCTGACAACCCTGGCGCACTGGTGGCGCATAACCCTAGAACCTGAACTACTGAAGTTAGGACTTGGCACACTGCTGGTGCGTCACCCCTGGGCCCAAACAACAAAGCAAAAGTCCTGGCGCTATGAATGGTGCGCCGCCCCTGGCCCCTACCTAGAAAATCTGATGATTTTTTCTTCTAAATTCATATCCTAACTCAACAAGAATAGAATGATTTCCTCCCAAACTAGATTAGATTCACAAATCCAACAAAATTTATCAAAAACTCACTCAAATCCATTAAGAACAACTCTCATTCGCAAGACCCTCACTTCAAGAACTCAACAAGACTTTGTTGCTAAAGAATGAAGCACAAAACCTCAAGAACATCATCAAAGATCTAAATATACACAATCTCATGGATGAATTCATAATGGAAACTCATTATTGGCGTGAGGGTTAACAAACCCATCACTATGGAAGCTTACATACCACGAAAGAACTAAGTTCTTGGCAATTTCTCCAAATTCTTGACGAACTTCTTGAAACCTCCTCTTTCCTCCTCTTGAACTTTGCACTAACCTTCCAAACATTTTAGAATGAATTAAAATTGAAATGATCTAATTAGACCCCTTAACTTAGGTGGGTAAAATTTGTTAGGCTGGGGTAAAAAAATGACCAAATTACCCCTCCTTAAGATGGATGAAAAGGCCCTAACAAGAGAGGTTGCACTTAAATGGGCATAACTCTTTCATCCGCACTCGGATTTGGCAAATTTCGTGGTGTTGGAAAGAGGACTCGAACACATTTGATTTGGTGCCCCATGGGCCACCTAATTCATTTTGTGATAAAAGTTATGGTAGTTTTAAGTTTACCAAAAACTTAAAAATTGAAGTTTTACTTGTACAAACTTCTAGTTGACTTTTCGAAGTAGTAGATATTACACAGCCCAAGTCACTAGTGGTGCCCCTTCAGCCATACTCTTCTTCCATTGGCCATACCAAATCCGAGTAACACTCTTCAGTTGGTATGAAGCTAACTCCATACGCTCAGCATCAACAATGTGCATAACCTCAAACATTTTTTGTAGTTCCTCCATAAAGTTTTCTAGATCCTTAATAATGTTTGACCCTGTGAAATCTGGGGGATTAATCCTCAAGAACTCACAGATTCAAGATGTATCAGCCGCATCCTAACACAAAACTCTGTTACAACACAGAGTTTGTTCATTTATTCCGTGTAAGTGAGTTGATTCTTATGTGCTAATCATTGAATAAGAAGAAAACAGGAGCTCAAACATTCCTTTTTTATATAATTCTTCAAAGGAATCAATGATGGCTGAACTTGAGGACTACAACTGAATTCACAAATAGCCTCATGCACATCGACGTAGTCTCTTATCCAATGTTTTTGCCTAATCCTCCAAACTGCCACCACCCTTGATCGGGACTCCTTCATGGCTAAAGGTACTTTCTTCCACGGAAATCTTTCACTATTGATGTCATTGTTTCTTATATGGCCTAGAAGGTGAATCACGTATGACCATTCCTTTTGAAATTTGAAGCCCTTTGCGGCATCCTGAAGCATAAATTTGTCAGAAATATCTGCAATCTTATCGTAGGACTTTGTTAATCTTTATTTGTTAAAAAATAAATAGAAAAAAATAATATTCCGTTAGTAGAAGTTTTACTGTTTAACTTACATGAACTTATTATTTTAACAGGTAAAACGTTTGAAGTACGAAGGACCTGCCGATGAACAAAGTATAGTACAAGTATAATCAATTAAGTTGTTAAAGATCCCATTAAAGCACAAGAGAGACAAATTCTCTATTTTCTTAGAATTGTTCATAAATGTTCAAATTTGAATACAATTTATTTTCTTGTTTCAGGAATTCACATATTATAATATTAACGTGTTCTATCAGTGCATTTTTAGTATACAATGTGATGTGTTATATATCTGTATTATTTTTTCTTAATGTTTTCGTATGTGCTTATATTTATTTAGGTGGATGACTAAGAATAATTAGTATTTGATAATGGTTTAAAGTTACGAGACAATGAGCATATAGGTAAAAGTTTGTAGCTAAAAGCAATTATATTGATCACTTTATTATCATAATAAAATGTTTTTAACGACCAGAATAGTTATTAGCAAAGATATAATTTGGTCGTTGCAAGAATTCATAAAGACTGGATTTCATGTCGTCCTTAAAGAATTTTAACGACCGGATTTTTAGTCCGGTCATTAACTTTTAACGACTGAGCTTTTATCGACCAGTGATGACCGGTTTTTATCGGTCGTTATTGACTAATAACGACCGGATTAAGACTTTTAACAACAAAATTTTCTCTCGTTAAAAGCTATTTTTCTTGTAGTGATGACTAAGTATCATAAAAATCTCTTTCCAAAGGTACATATACATATAGTTGATTCTTTTTCAGTAGTCTTGCATAATCATATACTTTGAATAGAATACTTAAAATAAACCATATAGACCTAAAAACATATTATGAACTTTGCATAATTGGGGAGTTTCTTATAGCCATCATACACCATATGAGCTCAAGATGTCGAACAGCTAACCCATTTGGGAGGGCTTCCCTATAACGTGCTAGATTATAAGACCATATCATATCTATGTTGATCCACTAATATGGGTCTCTCAGGGCCAGAAGGTCAACCGAAAAAGAGGTAAAACATAATCCTATGTTGGCTCGTAGTTTTGGGAAACGAGTTTTCTAAACCTGCATCCTCTCGGTACAAAATAGTACTCCCAAAATAATATATATTCAAATAATTCTCATAGGTATTAAAACTACTTATCATCATGAATCATATCTTAAAATAAAAATTATTTAGGTTTTAATTCATATCATGCTTGTTTTCATGCTTAAAATCCATAAGGGTTTGAATGACCATAAAAATTATGCTAAATCGGTACAATAATGTTTCAAAATCAAAGTGAAATAATAAAAACAATAGTTTATGAAGAAAGATCAAAAATTCATAAAAATCGTAACTTTAATTCTAACAATCTTGTGAAATTCTTGAGAATCAAAATACTTTAGCCATGAGAGAGAAGGAATACTCTCATTGAATCCTTACATACCTTAGTAGGGTTGTTTGATGGAAAATCTTGAAAGATAAACTCTAGTCTTGATGTTTCTTGAAGTTCTTGAGCATAAAATTTTAGGAGTGAAAGAGAGGATTTAACTATGAAAAGACTAATTTTCTACACGTTTAGGTCTAAGATGACTCCCTCATGTGTTTTAGGACAAAAATAACCTTAAAAATATAAATTAAAAGAGGTGGAAATCGTGGTTTTATTCCAATAGATAGGGAGGTCCGTAATGTGGAGCCATCGCATAGATGTTGCTGGACTAGAGCGTCTCTAGATGCAGTCATAGCATTTTACTTAAACTAGGATTGATGCAAACTTGTAGGCGTTGGAAAGAAGACTCACATACCTTTAATTTGATAGTTTATGGGTCACCTAACTGTTAATATTCCAAAAGATATGGTTGTTTAAAGACTCACATACCTTTAATTTGATAGTTTATGGGTCACCTAACTGTTAATATTCCAAAAGATATGGTTGTTTGAAGACTCATAGACCCTTTTATGGACTCATGCAAAAACATAGCCGATATAAATTCTTTGAATTTGGCTTCGTATTAGAAGTCCCTTATGACCTAAATCACTTATTATACTCTTTATAAATTTGGTAAAGAACATTAAAATACATGAACAAGTAGGACATCACCCGGTTCAAGTTTATATACTTATGACGAACGATTAAGATTCTTAGAGTAGAGTTTCGAGGTTTTACAATTATGCAATCTTAATCATCTCCAAGTCTAGCCTATTTTTCTCAAAATACTCCCTACCTAGTGCTTTGGTAAAAATATCAGCAATTTGTTCCTTAGTGGAGGAAAACATTAATGATACGTGACCTTTCTCTACATTGTCTCTCATAAAATTGTTTCTTATGTCAATATATTTTTTTAGTTTATGTTGCATCAGATTATTTGCTATATTAAGGGAACTAGTATTGTCACATAAGATAGGAATACTACCGAAATTCATACCAAAATGCAACAATTGTTGTGTGATCCATAGTAATTGTGCACAACATGATTCAGTGGCCACATATTCATCCTCACCAGTGGATAAGGCTACAAAGTTTTGTTTCTTGGTGGAATAGGATATCAAACATGTTCCAAGGAAGTGTGCCATACATGTGGTGCTCTTTCTATCGACCAAATATCCATTATAATCAGCTTATGCATAAAAAACAATATTGAAGTTGCTTCATGTGGAGTACCAGAGTCCCATAGCAGTTGTTCCATTGAGGTACCTGAAGATTCTTTTAACCAATTTAAGATGAGATTCTTTGGGATTTACTTGAAACCTGGCACATAGTCCAACACTAAACACGATATCAAGTCTACTTGCAATAGGATACAAGAGAGACCCAATCATTCCTTTGTACAACTTTTGCTCGATAGATGAACCTATTTCAGCCATATCTAAACTTAGTGGAAATAGCAATATGAGTATAAATTTTGTTTGCTTCATTCATTTTGAATATTTTAAGCAGCTCCTTCACATACTTTTTTTGATGAATCAAGGTAACTGTGGGTGTTTGCTTAATTTATAATACAAGAAAAAAAAATTAAGTTCACCCATCATTGTCATTTCAAATTCTCCACTCATAAGTTAAACAAACTCTTGAGTCATTAAACCATTTGTAGATCCAAAAATTATGTCTTCTACATATACCTGCACAATCAACAAATATTTTTCATTCGTTTTTAGAAAGAGTGTATTGTCGAACTTTACTCTTGTGTGTCCACACTCTAATAAGAAATTTGATAGCCTTTCATACCATTCTCTTGGAGCTTGCGTCAACCCATACATGAGTTTATCTAATTTATAGACTTGATCAAGAAACTTAGGATTTTCAAAAGCCACGTGGTTGTTTTACATATACTTCCTCTTTCAAATATCCATTGAAAAAGGCACTATTCAAATTCATTTGATATGGAGTAAATTCATTAAAAACTACAAAGGCAATAAGCAATCAGATAGCTTCAAGTATTGGTACTGGAGACAAGGTCTCATCATAGTTTATTCCTTCTTCTTGATTGTACCCATGGACCACCATCATTGCATTATTTCTTGTAAATATTCCATTCTAATCCAGCTTATTCCTATACACCTATTTTGTTCCAATCACTGTTCTCCCTTTAGGTGGTGGAAGAAGATTCCATACTTTACTTCTTTCAATTTGATTTATCTCCTCTTGCATTGCTAGTATCCAATCTTCCTCACGAAGCGCGTCCTTCATCCTTTTGGGCTCAAGCATAGACAAAAAGCTTGAAATGCACATAAGTTCTTCAAGCATGATCTGGTACTGATTTTACAAGTTAGGTCTGTAAGAACATTATCAATTGGATGCGATCATTAATAGTTGTAGGTTTTTATAGTCAACCCTTGAGAGGTTTCAACAGTAGTTTCAATATTTTGTTGCACAGTATAACCAATATCTTGACTTGTTGTTCCCCCTGTCTGTGTGCTTTCTGATTGTTCAACAAAAGGACCTGGTGGCTCAACTTGTTCCTGCGTATGATCCTCAATTTTACTATCACCATGTATGTTTTTCTGAAACAACGAACTATTTTCATCAAAAATAGCATGCACACTCTCTGCAATACATTTTATTCTTTTTTTCAAGACCCTATTTGCTTTACTATGTGGAGAGTATCCTTGGAAGATTCCCTCATCATTCCTTGAATCAAATTTTCCAAGGTAATTTTTTTCCATTGTTATGAACAAAACACGTGAAACCAAAAGTCCTAAAGTGAGAGATATTTAGTTTTCTAAATTTGGGTAATTTATATGGAGTCTTCTCTAAAATGGGATGAGTCATGCACCTATTGAAAATATAGCAAGTACTGATGGCCTTAGCCCAAATAATATTTTCAAGATTATTTTAAATTATCATTGTTCTAGCCATGTCTTCTGAAGTTCTGTTCTTCTTTTCATTTCATTTTCCTTTTCAAACAAACTTCTTAATGTTCTTCACCAAAAACACCATTTGTTTATTATCAAGATCAAAATCTTCTTAATCAAACACTTTTAGGGCCTGTGACTTTTCATTGAGCATTTCCTCTATCTTCAAGTCATCGATATTCATCTTATAAGTTCTGAGATCTACTACTAGTTCATCAAGGGTCATGATGGAGATGTGTTTAGAATTATTTATAGTAGTGGCTTTCATATCCTACTTGGCTTTTGAAAAATCCTCAGCACTTTGTCAACCTGTTCCTCATTGGTGAGAACCTTACTTATAGAGGCTCATTAATCAACTTAGTGGGTCTAGCAATCAATTCTAGTAAAGGTTCACCTCCTTTCATCTTGAAGGTTTCATATTCAGTGAACACCGTAGCGACTTGGAATTTTCTTACTTGACTGGTTCCTTCATAAGCATTGTCGAGTTCATCCCATATTTGTTTCGTTGTAGTACAATTTGAGATCCTATTGTACTCAACATGCTTTTGGTCTTAGCATTCTTTCTGAGAGCTGATAGATCTTTAGCAGTAAAGTCAATCCTTACCTTTGGAACTTGAACTCTTTCCACAATCTTCATAGGAATGGTTTTTCCAATAGTTATCTTATCCCAAAATTTATAATCTTCAGCTTGGATGAAATCTTCAAAGCGTGCCTTTGACCAACCAAAGGGAGACCCGTTGAACATTGAAGGTCTGAGAAAATTGAAAATCACAAGAAGTATCATGTTTTTTCAATGCGTTATTTTGCGAGAAAAAAGATAGGCATAATACATATAAATGACCCTTAACTTGGCCTCAGCGGACAACTATGACCTCCAACATTGAGTGTCAACAATTAGACACTTAAACATGTATAAAAGTGAACAAGTAGACATATGTATCCTACATGGAATAATACACGTAGGATGTCACGTAGGACTTAAAATTTCTATGTAGGGTGCCATAAGGGATGAAAATGTCTAGTTTTACAATTTATTCAAGTTTTAGTGTCTACTTGTGCAAACCCAAAGTTAAAGGCCATAGTTGACAGCTAACGCCGTGTTAAGGGTCATGTTTATGTATTATGCCAAAAAGAAATTACAAAAAAAATATGTTCTTTGAGTTTTCTTATATTTAATATTTAGGTAGTATTTTATTATTGGTTATTTTTGTTAAAAAAATAATCAAAAGATCGAGCCCGATGACATGGTATTACATGGTAAATTTCATCTAATTTTCATCAAAAACATATTCACCGGAGGGGATGATATTTTACACTTCCTCCTCAAACTTTTTGATCTTATCCAAAATTAATAAGGACATTTTAGGAAGATTAGACCCCCAACATATATATCACATTACACCGTAAACCTAGAATATAAAACAAAGGTACAATATACAAATGTGTCCTTTAACTTGGCTTCAGCTTGCATTAATGCCCTCCAACTTTGGGTGTGCACTAATACACACATAAAGTTGTATAAAATTGAACAAATAGACACATTCAACTTACATGACATCGTACAAGGAAATTTTTTGTCTTATGTGCGGCCTGCATTTATTATACCACGTATGACGTATGTGTCTATTTGTTCAATTTGATAAAAAAATTTGTACATACTTGTACACACTCAAAATTGAAAGACATACATGACAAATGAAACTAGGGGTGTCAAATGAATGGGTTGGTTTAAATTGGAGATATTGAAATAGGTTGGAATAGAAATTGGGTTTGTTCATGACCTGCCCAAGTTTACTTTGGGCTAAAAACAAGTTAGGTCTTATACACGCAAGTGTACATGGTCGCTCAAGTAATATAGTTTCTTTTAGAAACGAGTTTTCGTTCCCAAGGTACTTGTGATCGACTTATATTTAGCAACTTAATTCCACAATCAAATAAAAGTAACCGTTTAAAAGTGTTGAATGATTATTCGCTACTATTACGAATTATGCAATAACTATAAGTAACCAATTGTGAACGACTTTAAAGTGATGTTTCAAGCAAGTAAAAGACAATTTCAGGGTTGCAGCATGCATTGGATTTGATGCATCATATCTTAGGCAAATAACTAATTTCGATTATCAAGTTACTGGTTTACGGGGTTAATTGTATGTGTCAGGTCTCTCGACGTCTAGTCGCCTACTCCAATTAGCTGCTCTAACTACATCATTGATCAGGGATAGACAGGCCTAACTGGTGAGCATTTATATTTCATCCTGTTTTGTAACCAAGCAAGTTGTTCGTCTGGGAGTCATTCCTGAGGAAACATCAACTCAATTGATGATCAAGCTTTCTATATTCTTTGGTAGATCTTCCCTCTCCTCTATTGATTTTAAGAATAGACAATAGAGTTATTTCTATGGTGCTCAAGCATGAAATACTAAAATAAGAATATAAAAGTAACTTATAATGATAACCAAGAATTAATTCAAAAAGCCTTCAATAATCAACATTCAATCCGCAGCTACCGCCCCAGAACTAGGGCATTTAGCCACTCATAATATTTGAAAACCAAAAAATATACTTGTTTATGCGATTTTAAAAATAAAATAGAGTTAGGGAATCGAAAATCATTTCATTCTCCGGACATACTGAGTGATCGAATTCCTTCGGTTGGAAAGAAGGCTTTTACCTTATTTCAGGTGGGACGAGTGAGTCCGTTCCTTTCCCGTGAAGGTTTTGGGATATGCAGGACGGGGCCGGGAGCAGCAGTAGGCTTCCTCCGGCTTATCGCCGGCAGTCTGTTCAGGGTTAGATGGTCCTGCCCTCCTATTTGATTCAGGCTCGAATTCGCTCTTCAAGAAACTGCTCGTCCGAAGATGCATTGGCTGATAACATATCCATCGGCCCCTAAATGACCGCTCAGTGATAAAGGAGGTAGCCGTATGCGGTGAGAGTCGCACGTACGGTAACACTTACCAAACTAGGTAAGCTAGTCATATAGCTTGCCGGAAATCAACATCGGGTCCCGGCTATCCGAAAAACTATTGACCCGTTCAGTGCTGTAGCTAACGCTTGAATTATTATTCACGAATGAATTGGGAAAGCCAACAGAAAGATTTCAAGAGAAAGTGAGGACTTTCTTTTAGCTACCGGCAAAAATCTCTCTTTCGCCTCTCCTCCCTGTCTCCCATTTTAGGGGTGATCGGCACCATTGGTTAAGATTGTTGTAGTTTCCGTAGTTGCAAGAATTTATCACGGATAGTTCTGTCACGTCTCTATGTCGACCGACCAAGTCATAATGAGATTAAAAACCGATGCTTCCTTGGCCGTGTGGTACATGGATTAGCATTATGTCATTCCTACAAGTCCCCTTCGGTCAACTTGCTTGTGCTTGCTGTTACCTACCGTAGGACCTCCGTCCCCGAAGCGAAGAAAGAGGAGGTTGAGCAGTCTCAATTTCACTACAGGCGCTTATCCCCGTTCCTCTTCGACACAAGAGCGCTCGATCTGATTTGAATCTGCCCGCGGAACCCGAGACTCGTGTCGGAGGAGTTTTGAGCGTGAGTCCCATACCTTCAAAAGAATAAGGCGGAGGAAGCCACAGGAAGAAAGCGGGGAGCATGGTCCCTAGTCTCTCTCCTATCATGTATGATTGATCAAAGTCTGACCCAGGACTATAGCATGTCGTGAAAGAATGCCGGCCCCACGGCTTATTTCATCTCGATGTCGCCCAGACATTGCTTACACTTACAACATAGGAGGGAGGCTACGGATTTTTCCGTTGGTTGATTCTCGACGGGGGTAGAGTACAATACTAAAGGTCCTCGGACGAGCGGCATACCGGAAAAAAAAGCAAGAAATAGGAACTCCTGGGTGACCGATAGCGAAGTAGTACCGTGAGGGTCCCCATCACTTCCTCATCCTCTAGAGGAGGTTTCTTAGTAAAAGATAAGGCAAGAAGCAAGGGCGTGGACCTAATACTTATGTACCCGGGCTAGCGCCCTCTCTCTTATTTTTTCGATATTTTCTTCGGGTTGCTAACTCAAGAAAAAAAGAAAGTGTGTTTTCAGGTAGCTAGCGCGCGTACTCTTCCTCTATGAGCGAGACTCTGACCAGGCTTCGAAAAACATCGAGATCACCGAGCCTTGGAAGAGTGAGCGCAGGGAAGGATATTTCTTTTAATAGACCGATAGAGCTCGACCGATTGAGACTCTGATTCCTACATACCAGACTTACCTATTACAAAACATGAATTATTTATCTTGCACTCCAAAAACTAGTCGAACCAACTTACAAAGTAAACCTAGGGACTATTTATAGAGTTTAGGAGAAGTATTTCCCAATTTAGCCCAAGAAGGAATCCTAATTAAACCAAACTTTCATCAAAACATCCGCCAGACATTGGGGCGTCACGCCCAACTCGTGTCTGGCATGTTGGCGTGCCACGCTGTCAGTGCGCCAAAATGGTTTCTTTGTACTTTGGACCTGGCGTGTCATGCCCTTGTTGCGCCAGTGATGTTGGGGCGCCGCGCTAGCTCTTTTCATGGGTGTCACTTGTCGTCCTCGATTCCGTTCCTTCCATAATTCAATCCCTTCTCTAAGGAGCCCTGCAAAAATAGCTAATCATGTATATTAGTATGCAATCATCGCTATCCTAAGTCAAACACGATAGTTAGATTAGTGAGTTCCCTTAAACTTACGTTAAAAGCTAGGTAATTTGTAGTAATTGGGCATATAAATATTCTCAAGATCACCACCCCACACTTAAACATTTGTTAGTCCTCAAACAAACTCTATCTTACCAAATGACACTCTTAACCCTTGTAACTACTTACCTTGATCTAGAATCGGCCAAACATATTTAATCATGATCTTGTGGCCCATACTACGTACAATAATTTTCATTCTTTCATGTAGTCTACCAATCCACAACACATAACCTCACTGAATGACTCTGTTTCAATAATTCTGGCTAATGCAATATCATAGAGACACAAAAACAAGAGTATGCACCAAACATGTGACATGAATCCCCTCACCAATTTAAGTATATCCTTTCTCTTGCACAAACACCATTGTATTTCAATCATAAGGCTCATTTTTGTAAAATTTATTCTCATACTTACATGTGAAGTTTTCACATATCCTAACATGCCATAAGCTTGCCCTTAGTGTACTTTAAGATTCACAAAGTGTTACTCATAGAATCAAGAGCACTTTCATTCGGTTGTACTGTCGGCTTTAGGTAAGGGAGGATACATTTGGGTAAAATTAGATTCAAGAGCACTTTCATTCGGTTGTAGTGTCGGCTTTAGGTAAGGGAGGATACATTTGGGTAAAATTAGTGACTTATCCTCCCTATTGCACATGTTTTGATTTTCTTACTAACATTCACACCTTTTTATTTCCCTTGAGCCCCTTTAATATTTTCCCAATTAAACTTAACAGATTGCCTTCTATTTCACTGGAGCCCTTATATTTGTACACACCCCCTTTTTTTTTTTCACACTTATCAATAGCCACCCTTAGCTTATGGATTTCTCCCGAGTTAAGCTGCACATTGTCCTTGTAAGTACTAGGGCCATTATTAAGGTATTTTCTGAATTATCCACCTTCAACATAGGCTTTTAACCTTAGTCAAACTGCACAATGTCCAAGGGACCAGGGCCAGTCACAGATTTAGGAACTTATGGGGCATCATTTTCTACCTCTTTTTTTCTTCAGCACAAAACCAAGCATTTTCACCCTATTCACTTTCACCATTGTTAACTTTTTCATATTAACATAGTGTATGAAGGATTAATTTGAGATCAAACCTAATGGTATCAATAAAGGAATTCATTTTAATTAAGTGGCTTAGAACAAAATCAAGGCTAAAAGGCTCAATGGGTTATACTAAGGATATTTTGTTTGGAGGCACACAAAAAGATTTAAACTTGGCTATTCAAAGAAACGCCTCAATTGTATTGCACAAATCACACAAGTTACACATTAGGCACACTCGGGGCAAGTTTTAGATGTTATTCAATGCAAAAACAGAGCAAGCACTCTCCACATATGGCATCACAACACACATAAGGACAGAACACTTGTTGCATGCTCACATAAAATGCATTACGGTGTTTTCACACAATTAAGCCCATATTCTTTATTTTTCATCTAGAGTTCAGACAAAGAGATTATGTTTGTTTTCAAGGTCACCATTTCAACATTGCAAACAAAGTGTTACCACCCATGACGTCCAGCCAAACATCAAGACAAGGTTTCAAAGTGCCAAAGAGGTCGGTCTCAGACTTCTCTACTCCTAGTGATTAATTTTTCCTTAAAACGGTTGTCATCAATCAATCATCGAGAACTTTCACTCTTATAACGGCTCTTAAGACTCAAAATAAATAAGCAAACTAATCCTAGTCAGTTCAATGGGACTAGCCTCGAGAAAAGAACCAAAAACTAAAGCCAAGGAACCCTCCGAAAAATTAAAAAGACTCGATAAAGCAGTAAACTATGTACAATGAAGTTATGAAGTTCAACTTCCACCCTACACTTAAACAAAACACTGTCCTTAGTGTGCAAAGTAAAACAAAGTTAAAAGGTAAAAGAGTACTCCCTGTTGGCCTCTAGGCCACGTGCGTCAAATTTCACACTTAACAATAGCCACCCTTAACTTATGGATTTCTTCTGAGTTAAGGTGCACATTGTCCTTGTAAGGACCAAGGCCATTATTAAGGTATTTTCCGAATTAGCCACCTTCAACTTAAGCTTTTAACCTTAATCAAAGTGCACAATGTCCAAGGGTTTAGGGCCAATCACAGATTTAAGAACTTACGGGGCATCATTTTTCTACCTCTTTTCTTTCTTCACCACTAAACAAAACATTTTCACCCTATTCACTTTCACTATTGTTCACTTTTTCATCTTAACATAGTGCATTAAGGAGTACTTTGGGATCAAAACTAATGGTATCAATGAAAGGGATTCAACTCAATTAAGTGGCTTAGAAAAAAGGCTAAAAGGCTCAATGGGATATACTAAGGATATTTTATTTGGAGGAAAACAAAAATATTTAAACTTGTGTAGTCAAAGAAACACCTTAATCATATTACACAAATGACACAAGTTACACATTAGGCACACTATGTGTAAGTTCTAGATGTTATTCAATGCAAAAACTTAGTAAGTACTCTCCACACATGCCATCACAACACACATAAGGACACAACGCTTGTAGCATGCTCACATAAAATGCATTACGCTGTTTCCACACAACTAAGCCCATATTCTTTATTTTTCATTTAGAGTCAATACAAAGAGATTATGTTTGTTTTCAAGTTCACTATTTCAACATTGCAGACAAGGTGTTACCACACGTCTAGTCAACTATCAAGAAAAGGTTTCAAAGTGCCAAAATGGTCGGTTTCAGACTTCTCTACTCCTAGTGACTAATTTTCCAATAAGACGGTCTTCATCCATCCATCATCGGGAACTGTCACTCCTATAATGACGCTTAAGATTGAAGAGAAATAAGCAAACTAATCCTAGTCAGTTCAATGGGACTATACTCGGAAAAAGAACCAAAAAAAGTCAAGGAACCCTCCTAAAAATTTAAAAGACTTGATAAAGTAGTAAACTATGTACAGTGAAGTTCTGAAGTTTAACTTCCACCCCACACTTAAACGAAACACTGTCCTCAGTGTGCAAAGTAAAACAAATTGAAAAGGTAAAAGAGAACCCCATGTTTCCCTCTAGGCCACGTGCATCAAATCAGCGGGTTGCAATATTGGTGGTAAAATCCATAGCCAACGAGGCTGCAGCACTGATGAGTCCACAGTTTAGCCTCATTTAGGGCTTGATTTTGATAGAATCAGTTTCCTTAAATGTGCCTTTTGTCTCAATAACTGATATGAATGCTTGATTTTTAGACATTTGAACTCAGGGACAAAGCATGGACACTATGGAGGAAAAAGGAACAAGGCAGCTGAAAGAACGAAGAAGAGAAGACCTGAAGATCGCCAAAACCATTGGGCTAGTCACCTAATCGCCATGGTCTTGCCTAATGTTCTATTGAGCTAAGACCTGGAAAAGGTGACCACGTTGGCGATAGAAAAGACCATTCGCCGGATTACCGAATAGCCATGATACCGCCTAAAGTTACCAAATTCTGGAGTTAAACTCAGGGTAATTTCGGCGAGTAGTAGAGCCAGTTGGCGTGCCGCTGATCTATTCAGCAAAGGATAATCAGGTCACCAAATATTGCTGAAGAAGATTTGAACACACGTTGATGAGCGAAATAATACACAGAAGGTGATTCGCGAAAGTTTTCGGTGATCCCAATTTGGATCTCTTAAAGTTACAGTAGCCGCACCAAGAAAGAGTGAAACCTGAAGGCGAGATAAAGAACGATCGGGGCGTCACTGACCTATTGGCGAAATCCGACTAGCCTCGTCGAATGCTCTGTAACAGTCACACATTAGACTTATTTAAATTGATTTTTGGAAAGGAGGGGCATTCAGAAATGAGCGAACAAAAACAAAATTAGAGGGAGGATACTACGAACGGCTTTGGAGAGGGATTTTATCTAAATATTCTTAGAGATGTTGTATTCATGAATATTTTTAGCTCATTTCTTCATAAAAATTCTCATTTTTCTGTATTCACTAATGGGAAGAATAATGGATGCTAATTTTCTACTTTTGATATATGTGGTTAAAACCCTTCTATTGGGGTTTTGACTATGAAGCTGATGAGTCTAGAAATTGGACTCATTTAGGGCTATATTTAAATAAAATTAGTGCCTCAAATGCATATTTTGTCTCAATATCTGATGTAAATCCTTAAGTTTTAGGTATTTGGAATTTGAGGCAAAGCATGGACACTACTTGGCAAAAAATGAATAACGCGAATGAAAAGAATGAAGAAATAAAGTCCTGAAGAATGTCAAGCCCTGTTGGCGAGTCACCGATCGTCTTGGAGATCGCCTTTTGTTTCAGTGTGCTGAGCCCTAAAGGGAAAGATCAAGTTGGCGATGAAATGGGGCGGTCGATGTGTCGCCGAGCAGTTTCACGAAGTAGTACCATATCTCCCAATGGCTCAAAACGCGAAGAGGCTGAATGATAAAGCAGGAAGGCGGATCGCCAAGCATATCGGCGATCCCGACTAACTGCGTTGAATGGTCCTCTGCAACACAAATTTTCAAACACTATAAATACTTATTTTAAATTTCTAGCTTAGTATCACTTCTATTTTTCGAACTTTTTACAGTTTTTGATAGAGCTTAAGTTTTAGAGAGTTTTGGAGACTTTATTCTAAGACCTTGAAGATTCAAAGGGTTTAAACTCCAAGAAATTGGATGTGGGTCTCGAAGATTCTTCACTCTTGATGTGTTTTAAGACTTAATTCTTCATACCAAGTTGATGGAAACTAATATTGGTATAAATTTTTATCTCTTTTACATGTCTAGCTAAAATCTCAATTCTTGGGGTGTGATTTTGTGAATATGGGCTAAATTATCTTTTGGGTCTTGCTTGTTGATGGTTTATTTGTTGTTTAAATGTGATTTCATTCAGTAGTTGTATATGAACTTAATGGGATTGTAGTTGGAAATACGATTTAAGCTTAGCATTTTTGGCTTGCTCGAGAGAGACATCGTAAAACAAAGAATACTAAATTGATAGCAGGTGGTATTGGGTCGACATGGGTTCAGCTTGAGAGAGTGAATCCAAGTTCTTCCCCCACACATTCAGCTCGAGAGAGTGAATGGGATAAGGCGGAGGTTGTGCTTAGTGCGGCAACTCGGTGTTTGAGAGAAACTGAGTTGATTCGAGGTAAGTTGCTCGAGAGAGAATTTACCCCCACTATAGTCTAGCCTAGTTACAAATACTCAACAAATTACTATCAAAAGTATGTACCCGATAGTCTAGTTTAACCCGTATTCCTATCACATCCCAAGAATCCCATCTACATATCTCGTTTCCTTGTATTTTTGCTCTTTTTAGTTGTTAATTAATACAAACCCCCATTGATAATTGACGCTTGCATCACTCCTTATATTTAGTATGTTTTTATTCGTTAATATTTATAGTTATGACTAATTAGAACTTAATTTTATTTTTCTATTAATTCTCAAAACCACTCCCTATGGGAACGATCCCAACCCTTGGTTGGGTTATATCACTACATGCGATCATTTGACACTTGAACAAAAATAGTGTCAGTTGATTACGTCGAACATCAAAATGGCACTGCTGCCGGGGAATGGTGTTATTTGAGAATTTGTAGTTAAGTAAGATTTTCGTTCTTGTTAGTTGTAGTTTACTTACTTAATTTTTAGTTTTGTCTTGCTTGTTTGTATGTTGAGACTGAATAATGAGTATACATGATGGAGATCCTGAACCAATAAAGCAACTCCCAGTAGAAGTGATGAGTAGAAGTGATGAGGTTCAGGGTTCACATCCTTACCTTCAAGCATCTAAAATGAGAACTTTTTCATGAGTCGTGGTTGAGGTTTAAAACACTATTGATACAATGCCCAACTCATGAGATCCCCGATCTAGTTCTACTGGAATGCTTCTATAGGAGCCTTAATTCCAGAAACAAAGGATTAATCGATCAATTTGTCCCTGGTGATTTTAGAAGATACTCTTATGAGATTGTAACCAAACTCTTTGATCGTGTGGCAAACATCAACAAGGAGGCTGAGAAGAACCAGCACTTGGTCATTTTGCTAAGTCAAATGGATACCTTGGCCTAAAGAGTCAAGGAACTAGAAGTGTTGTCAAAAAAGGAGGGAAGATACATACCCCCTCAAGAGTAGAGTAAATATACGGAAAATGAGAGTAGGAGTATCCATGATACACTATTAATCATTCTCCAAAAACTGAATGAGCAAGATAGAATGTTAGAAGAGATGAAGGAAAATTAGAAGTGCTAAATCAGATGAGCGTTTCTCACTCTAGATCTATCCTGCTAATTGAAAATATTTTGGGTCATGTATCACCTCAACTCCGCTCAAATGAACAATGAGGGTCACCTAGTTGCACTAGGTTCAACCCAAACAATGAGGTTTGAGTGGTGACTTGCATCGTGCCACAACGTTAACTAAGGCGCTATTTGGGAGGCAACCCAAAACCCTTTAATGCTTTAAATTGTTAGTATAGAAATAATGGTTTGTTGAATGTACACGTGAAAGTGTATGAAAATTGCGTTTGGCAAGCTAAAAGTTCCATTCAGTAAATAGCTGCCTATATCGGCGATCTCGATGTAAACCGCCGTGTGGACCCTCACTTTGACGGAAGGTCCTGTCAAACTTGGGGAGGTAAGTGACCACTCGATGCATCGCCGAGTAGATTGGCGAGCAATACTAATGTCGTCGAATAGGTGAAAACTGGATGGATTTGTAGGCCAAAGATTTAGAAACATCATACTCATTTAGTTTCTATCATTTTTTATCTTCCTAAACTCACACCTACACGCTAGTTCCTATATTTTTGCATTTTTAGAGTATTTTTAGTGCTGATTTGTGCTCGAGATTAGATTACATTACTGCCTAGCGTTTCAATCTTCTCTTTGTCGACACCAAAGGTTTGTTTTCTATGCCCCGAGTTTATTTTATCAAAATTTATACTCATTTGGAAGAGCCTAATCTTGTTGAAGTGTTTTGATCCTTCCTGATAGGATTAGATTTTTACATGCATGATTTAATTTGATAATCTTGCTCGAGTAGTTGTGACTGTTGAGTTCCTGTAATTACATGCCTTAAACTAGATTAAAATTTGACGGGTTGTGTTCGGGTGTTATGGGTTCTACCTTAATTGTACTGGTGCATGCTTTGATTTTGTTTTCTGGGGTTGCAGGATTGAATTTGAGAAGTTAGGCTGAAAATAGGCACGTTGGGCCGTTTGGCGAGCTGGGTCGAGCTCGGCATTCCGCCTAATGTCCCCAACTCGCTTTTGATTTCGTGCTTTATTTGATGATTAATTCTGTAACTTTGGGCGAGAAGCTTGATGTCGCCAAAAGCATTCGGCGACTCGCCAAAAGTCTTCTCTTTCGCCCTTTATCTGCACCCCTTAGCCTTTGTGCACTGGAACTTTCGGCGAGCTTATCCTTGTTCCCCAAAACCTAACAGCGACATGCCGAGTGGTTTTCCCATAGCCTATTTGCAATAATGTTAGAGCTAATCCCTTCGGCAAGCTCGATCTAGCTCGCCCAAGAAATTTCGTGAGTCTTCCTCTGGTTTGGTGAGTCTGTTTGGAATTGTTTTGATGTGCTTTTGTTTAAGTTTCTCTAACTTCTCTTCGAGATTTTGAAGACATGAATAAATCTAGAGCTGCTGAAAGAATAACGCCAATTCAAGAGAAGTCCAAAGGGATTGCAATAAAGGAGGATGCAGTTATGTTGAAAGGAAAAGCTTCAAAACTACCCACAACTACTAGGAAAAGCAAGGGCAAAAAGCCATCTTTTGCCAGGAAAACCATTACCCTGGACCCTCATATTCCTTCATGGGCCAGGGGATTCTACATGGCAGTGCATGTATTTCTGGCAGACTCACAGTCAACAGAACTTGGTGAAGTTGGCACTGCTATTCCTCTTGAGGTGACCTCGGGCACTGATGCCCAGGCTCAGGGTGAGGGATCAGGCACTGATGCCCAGACAGATAGAGCGACTGCTTAGATAGGATTCCCTCTTTACCTCCGTCTCTGCCTTTATTTCTTCTCTTTTGGATATTGTTATTTGCATTTGAGGACAAATGTTATTAATTGTGGTGGGGTGTGGCCCACCTTTGTGTGTTATATTCTTGTTGGGTTGTGAATCATAATGTTGTGTTTTACACTGCTTCTTGTGGATGTTTGAGATTGTGGCTCCTTTTGTCTATGTATTCTATTTGTGTATATTTTTCATCTTCCATTATTATTTCTGATATTTGTTTTTTCTTTGGATTTTTAGGTAATTTACAATCTCTAGCTATATGTCCTAATTTTCCACAATTGTAACATGTACATTCTGTTAATTTTTTCTTTGGTCTATATGGTCGTTTAGTTTTATAGTTTTTTACATAGTATCTCCTTCTTGGTTTTTTATATTTGTATTTTGATCTATATTTTTTGTTAT
>JAJOOR010018183.1:0-33273 GCA_036250505.1 Solanum acaule | reverse complement strand
CCCCCCCCCCCCCCCCCCCCCCCCCCCCCCCCCCCCCCCCCCCCCCCCCCCCCCCCCCCCCCCCCCCCCCCCCCCCCCCCCCCCCCAGCAAGAGGATCTTAGTTTAGTTATGGTGTGTCTCTTGGATTTAGCTTAGTCTAGAGGGTTAATTGTGCCTTATCCCTATAAATTAAGGTGATAATGTGAATTAATTAACTATAATTGATGATAAAATTGTAAATGAAGACATGTGTCACGTGTTCATCATGCGCAAACATTAAATAACAATATAATTTTACCTTAATGATATATTAGATTTGTCCCTGATATTAGAGATGGCAACAAAGAAAAGCGGGTCTAGTGAGGAGCAGATTGAAGTAGTCTTATACGAAGCTGTTGTAGTGTATTGGGGGTAGCGGGGGTTCCAATTTTATTAGAATTTTCTTATTTGAATCACAAATTTTAATAGTTAAAAATTAAATTATGTATGATTACGAACTATTTTTGCATCCAAAATCCTAATATATAACATTTATTATTATTTCAAACTATCAATTTTAATATAACAATTTGGAACACTTTAAAAGAGTTTTAGCTTGCTAAGTAATTTAAAATTAAATTAAGAGAAAAGGGTATGATACACCCTTCAACTTCGTGATTTAGAGTTGATATACCCCTTGTTACAAAACTAGCTCCCAAATACCCTTATTGTAGTAGAAATGACCCAAATATACTCTTTTGATCTAATGAAAGTAAAAAAATAAAGGAGAATGAAAAGGGTATATTCTCTAAAAAAATATACCCTTATTGGAACACAAATGACCCCAAACCACTTTAGCCAACTCACTAATTCTTCCATTTTTTTATTTTATAGAATCACTTCATCTAGGCTTCCATCTTCTGTGGTGATAAAATGTTTGACCCCAACCATATACTATTAACTAATCATCTTTAAATAGACATGCTTAATTATATTACCTTTATCAACTTGTACTATACTAAAATTGATTTTTAGTGGCAATTAATTACTTATCATTAAATATATATTTTTAGAGATAATTTAGAGCTCTTTATAAATGTCCCTAAGGCACAATAGCGATATTGAATCCAACAAAAGTTAACTAATGCCAGTAAAGACTTTAACGCTCTATATAATGTGCATATTATTAAGGTTAGTGTTCTCAGTTTATTAGATACATTAGATTCATATGATAATTTTAAATACTTATGACAAAAACATGAAAAAACCAATGACGAACTTCAATGTTCAAACTAACCAAAAAACATATGAATAATACCAACGAGAAATAATTGACAAAAGAAATCTTTGAGAAATGAATACATACAAAATACACTTAAAAATAAAACTAGTGTTTAGGTTACCAACATGATGAATTTTTTAAAAATATACGTACTTATTAAATTAGGTTTTAGGTTTTGAAAAATTTTAACTTCTAAAGTAAGGGTTTCGGTATTGTAACGATTTAATGACCTAAATCAATTAAAAATCAAAATGAACATGATAAAATTATACGTACAAATAAAATTAGGGTTTAGGTTTAAAAAATATATGTACTTATAACCTACCAGTTGTTTGCTTCGCCATCTCATCTTTCGCAATACATTCCTTCCTCACCCTACTGATTTTCCTTCCACTGGGCCGAAACCTTTACTCTGCCTATCAAGGTTTAGGAAAAAATTACCAAAAGCTTTTTGTCCTTTTTAGGATACAAGTTTTTCAACACGTGTGTTGCACGTGATTACCAATTCAGAAAATATATGATATAGTAAATTGTATTGCTTATTTAAGCGAAGATTTGAATAATAAGTTTTGCACAAAATAATATTACAGATTCTTTTGTGAATGTTCTTTTGTCTTGAACATCAAAAAAATAAATCATGACAATTATTTAACTCTTAAGAAGTCTAATAATTCTGAAAATAGTTATTCAGAAGCGTATAACTACATCACCAGAGAAATTATTAACAAAAACAAATGTATTTAGATTACATCAAGTTAACTTTATATATTGGAACATTACATATTAATGTGTATTTAAGTAAAAAAATAATTAATATATCATCAAAATTATTTTCCTCAAGTACTCGTGGTTATGGAATATACCTTCTTAGGATAGAACGATTTAATTCATCAGAATAGTGGCACCTCATATTCCGCTAAACTTCGAACTCACTCAACGATAATAAATCACATGATTTTTTTAAAAATGCATGAAGAAGAAGAGTAGAAGATTAAAACAAATTGTGGTTGAAAAATGAGAGGATGCCCCTCTATTTATAATCAACAAAGGGTAGTATGTAAAAGTGTTTTTTGTGTCTTATCAGAAAAGTCATGACCTTTTCGAGAAGTCACAACCCTTCAGAAAAGTCAAAACTTATTGAAAAAGTCACAACTCTTTGGAAAAGTCGCAACTCATCGAAGAATGACAACCCTTTGAAAAAAGTCACAACTTATCGGAAAAGTCACAACTCATCGAAAAAGTCACAACTCATGGAAAATCACAACTCTTTCAAAAAAGTCACAACTTATCGAAAAAGTCACAACTCATCGAAAAAGTCACAACCTAAGTTAAGGATATTATAGTAATTTAACATTCAAGTTAGAAGTTCATGCTTTAAAGGTAATATAGATATAGATAGATAGATAGATAGATAGATATAGATAGATATAGATAAACTCTAGTCTCAATGATCTTCACTCACTTTATGGCTCACTTGTTAACAGCCTTGGGTGAATTGGGGCAGACTTACCTCTAATGTTTTTTCTAGTACACTATTGTAAAAGGCGCACTTAAAGCCCCAACGAATTTAAAGCCCCAAAATTTGAGTTCCAAAGACTTTCTTAAGTTAGTCAAAGAATTCTAGACGTTGAAAATGAAAGGCGTGAACGTCAGCAAATGCTTCATGTCTTTTTAGAACATGTGCCTGCTATTTTTCCAGTGTTTGTGGAATAACGCATTCAACAACTCTTTAACCAAATTTAAACCCTGGAAGAAAAGAGGAGGACCCTTTCCCGAGACAGGGAAGACCTTATTGTTAAATGGCCTTTCGCATCTACGGCGAAAACAACTAAGAGTTAGTCGACTCTTTTGATATTAAGAAGGTTTAAATAAGTGTTTGTTGATGCGAAGTAGTGTGTTTCTTTTTTTTATTTGTTTAGTAGATATATACTAAGTGTTTTTCTTCTTTTTATAAAATTACACCAAGTTAGGGAATGAAATGTGTACTAACTCTTGTGATCAGTTGTTGAAGGTTGAGAGTATTGCTTATGTTATTGAGTCCTCAAAGAATGATAGTATCTCAAAGAAAAACAAAAGTATTGAACCATTGGATGGAATGAATGACTTATGGAAACCATTGAACAAATTGGTAACAAAAGTTGACACCTTAGACAATTCCAAAGTTCCTGTTCAAAAGGTCATCAGTACTCTTCCACAAATCAATCTTGATGATTATGAAAATGTGGACGATGAGGATAATGAAGAAGATGACGATGAGAATGTGACTTCGACAGAAATTAAGGAACACAAAATTAGATGTTGTTCAATCTATAGAAGTGCCATCAAGTATTAATAATAATAATACTGATTAAAAAAAAAGGGAAAAAGGAATGACATGGAAGAAAGAAAAAACAAAACAAAAATACTCCTCTTCCTCCTCTTGTTGGCAGTGGTGGTTACGGTGATAGTGGTGGTGGTGGAACAAATATTAATGTGGCACAAGTTCAAGTTACTACTGAGACAACATGAGGTACAAGCAGTGGTAGTACAAGAACAGTGGATGACCTCTTTCATTCACTACTCTTTTACTAGCATTGTTTGTACCTCCTGCTGTCTCAGTAGTAATTTGAAGTTGTTGCACATTAACATTTTTTCCACCACCACCACCATCACTATCACTACCGTAGCCAACATGAGGTGTAGGAGGAGGACTATTTGTTTCTTTCTTCCACGTCGTCCCTTTTTTCCTTTTTCCTTTATCAGTATTCTTATTATTACTACTTGATGGCGCTTATTATCTTGAACAATATCTAATTTTTGAAGAAAATTTTGTGTGCTAAGTTTGTGCTCCTTAACTTTTGGCGAAGGCACATGCGCATTGTCTTCTTCTTCATCATTATTGTCGCCACATTTTCATAATCAACAGGATTGATTAGTGGAGTACTATTGATGAACTTTGGAACATGATCTTTGGAATTGTCTAAGGCGTCACCTTTTGTTACCAATTTGTTCAATGTATCCCATAAGTCATTCATCCTATCCAATGGTTCAATACTTTTGTTTTTCTTTGAGATACTATCATTCTTTGATGACTCAGCAGCATAAGCAATACTCTCAATCTTCAACAAGTGATCATAAGAGTTAGTACACTTTTCATTCATGAACTTCGTGTAATTTTAGACGCATAGGCTTATGCTAATTGTCTTTGTTGTGTTTACATGTATCACTAGTAGTCTTCAATGCTTTCGTTGTTCACTTTGTAATGTATATGGAATGATTTCAATTTAACCCGTAATCACCCAACGAGTAAAATAATCCAGAGAGATACAATTTCACTTTAGCCATCCAGCATATGGATTTTTGGTGTGTGCTGATTTAATGTAATACACCTAACCTTTTATTTCTTTCAGCTTATTTGTTTTTTTTTATTGTCTATATGTGTAGTGCTTCATTTGACTCTATTGTGAAGGTATGGGATATTGAACAAGGGTGTCTTCTTCACAGCTTGAATGGACACAGGTAACGGATGTGAACTCATTATGTCTACTTTGACACAGGAGATAAAAGTAGGGACTCTTAATAAAATTATACTTTTTAACTTCCAAATAAAGGCTCAAGTATTATGTGGTTTGTTTTCTCGTATTCAATTGAACTATCGATAACCTATATACCTATTCCTTTTATTTGGGTGGGGATGTGAGGGGAGAGGAGTGACAATAAGTTAACCGTATCATTCTTGTCGAATGTTTTTATTTTTTACTGAGTAGGTTCTCTTCAATTTTGAATCCGGGGAAGTTGTTTACTCTGTTGCTTTTAGTTCGAATGGTGAATACATGGAAAGTGGTTTATTGGATAAATGCATGAATATATGGTCAATGAAGAAGGACAAAATTGTAAAAACTAACAATGGCGATGACAGTATTTTTGAAGTGTGTTGGAACAAGGAAGGCCACAAGGTTGCAACTTGTTTTGCAAAAAAATATCTTTGTGTGTTTGATATTTGATTGTAGAGGTTGAAGAATAACTTTAACAGGTCTTGGGAACATAGAGGCGGAAATTTCACAATTCAAGAAACTGTACTTGTAGAAATGCAGATTGTAGATAGGTTTTTTTTATTTGTCACCGGTGTTTGATTTACCCACATTGTAAATTCCTTGCTTAAAATTGAGCCCAAAAACCTAAGGGACCGTTTGGTTTACAAACAAGTTATACTGGACTATTGTGTGGGAATTATAAATTAGGGATTTAAAATATCTTACTTGAGTTTCTTTTTGTTTTTAATATTTGGTGCATGCATATTTTGTCATCATTTTTTGCCTAAAGCATCTACATGCATGTAAATAATCTCCTTTTGAAAAGTACAAAGTTTGTACCTTCAAGTTGATATTCTACCTTAGGTTTCTCTTAATTTACCAATATCAATTTTAAATTATTGAGTTGGAATTATAATATTTCGATTTATGCACTTATTTGGACATGTGGTGTAATAATTTGTTTGGTATAATGCTTTCCTTCCTTGCTTTTAGGGGTGTTCAAAACTGAATAGTAACCGATAAGCAAACCACAAAATTGGCTTATGGCTTATTGGTATTAGATTATCAAATAAATGGTTGGGGAATGAATTAAAATTTTATAATTAATGGCTTATCGATGCGGGGACGAATTATTCAATTTCCTTATTGGGTAAACTATTAACCCGTTAAGAATTATCATACTTACATTTTTATTCTAGGTATAGTAGTTTCATTTAATATTTTACCATAATATATAACAATAATTATATATTTTTCTTTTCTTAGTCCTAAATCTTAAAGGCTGAAGCCATAAATCCATGAAAACCTGGTTACTTTTCTATTGCTATCTATTTTTCTTTAAAGCATTGAGGATATGTACATGATATGTATGCAACAATTTATTGAGTCATTTACAAATATGCTTCAAATGGACAATGAAAATGTGACAACTAGTTGAAATTTTGGTTCAATTTATTCATTTTATCTTGTTATTCGTTAAAAGTCATCCTTTTTGTAAGGTGCGTTCATCGAAAAAAATATCACATAAATTAGAGGTTAACCAATGCACCACCCAATAATCGTCTGATAATTGCTAATCCATTACCAAACCAACCAATATCTTATAGATGAACTAGTAGATTAATAAATTTTAAAACCGATATCCAAAAAGCCAAACCGTTAAGTGAAATTATCTGCCGATCCTTCCGATAAACAACCCTAATTGCTTTATCAAATATATAGAGGTTCTTTTTCGGCTTAATACGTAATTAACTTATTAAACTTGTCAAAATATTACATTCAGACATTCGATCGAAGTCATATTTCAATTAAATTGGCCTAATTTGAATATCTAAATAGAATATTTTGACTTGTTAAAAAAGTTGGTATCATGCCTGTTATTTAATGACAAATTATTCATGGGCTTACTAACACACATGCAAAAAAAAGAGAAAAACACCTAATTCTTATAAATTGGCCCCTAAATGACCAAAATGCACTTTAAAATTGTGAGATTGTACGTACTGCTTCCTTAACTCCTTACTAAGGATTCTTTAAATGTTTCGAAAAGAAATCATCTGGAAGCCATATCATCAAAATATTATGGCTAACAAACACAAAAATTGAGAAAATTGATGAGTCCGAAATTTGGACTCATTTGGAGCTCAGTTTGATAGTTTTTAGTGTCCTCAAATACTAATCTATGTTATAAAATGATGATAAGACCTTGATTTTCAGCATTATAGGCTAGGGAGCAAAGCAAGGACAACAACAACCATAAAGGAACCAACAAGCTGAAGAGATGGAGAAAAGCGATCCTGATGATTGCTAAAACCACTCGGTGAATCGCCAAGGGGATCCTAGCCCTCCTAATTTTATAGTGCACCATGTTTGAAATGAGAGAAATTTGGGCATATAGTGTTTCATATCAGCGAGTCACCGAATTGATTGGTGAAGAGAGATTTCATCGCTAAAAGCACTGAATGAGCAGTAAAGATACAAGTGAATTGGCGATCCGAAGGAACAAATGGCACATCGCTGACATGATCGGGGATCCCGATATAGACTGCCTAAAGTTACAGTGCACGTTGGATGAAAACACGAAGCAAGAAGGCAATGGACAAAGACGATCAGCGAATCACTGACTGGTCAGTGAAGCCCGACTTTCCTCACCAACCAACCACAAAAAGATATATCTCAGACCAATATAAATTGATTCCTGGAAGAGAGAGAAAGTATTCAGTCATTCTTGGAATGCAATAGAGAGAACAAAAACACTATTATTGTTGATTTTGAGAGTTTTGAGTGATAGATTTGAAGTGGGTTTTGTAATAGAAAGAAGTTTTGTTCATTTTAAGACATGAGAAATCAACACCCAACTATGGAGCATCTAGTAGCTATTGAATTTTCCTCTTTTATGATGAATAGATAAAACCCCATTCTTGGGGGTTTGACAATGTAATTAATTGCTAAATTTGGCTTAATGGGTGTTAGTAATTATCAATTGTAGTGCTAATTTGAAGTGGGTCTGCTTTATTGTTGTGGATAAATTGCCCTATTGAATGTTTATTTTAGCTTGATTAAGTGTTTTATGCTTGCTTGAGAAAGAAGTGTAAAACCAAGGTGATAAGTTGGCACTCATAGTCATTGAGTTATGGTGGGTTCAGCTCGAGAGAGTGAATCCCAAAACTCATTCTATATATCTGGCTCAAGATAGTGGATTTAGTGAGGTTATGGGCTGGTTTTCATAATTAGCATTGAGGTTCGAGAGAAGTCAATTTAAACGAGGTAGTTGTTCAAGAGAAAATTATCTCAACTAAAGTTCAGCTTACCTACAAAGAGTTAGTACATTTAGTTATCAATTAACACCCACTGAGTTAGATTTAGCAATTGGTTGGTCAATCCCCCAGGTACCTTTCACTTATTTGATTATTCTTAGGCAATATTTGTGGTTGTTTTCTTATCTCAAACCCCTTTACCTGTCATTGATGTCACTCTTCTAGTTTTATTAAGATTTTATGATAAATTCTATTCCTTCAGCTATTGAACTAAATGTTTCAACTTCATAATTGTTTTCGAAATCACACTGCTCCCTGTGGGTTCGACCCCAAGTCTTTTGTTGGGTTTATACTGCTTGATGATCGTCTACACCTAGTATCGGATGAGGTGTAGTTGATACGTTAATAAAAAATCACCGAGATCCTATCAATTGACCCCTGAATGCCCAAAAATAGACTCTCAAAATTGTGATAATGTGCGTACTTCTCACCCAACTCTCTATGTAGTAAGGTTTCACAAAGAAATCATCTGAAAGCCATATCACAAAAAAATTCATGGGCTAACACATGAAAAACTGAAAAAGTCATCTAATTCTTGTAAATTTACCCCTAAATGCCAAAAATGGACTCTAAAAATTGTGAGATTGTACGTACTACTCCACTAACTCCCTATGGAGGGTTCCGTAAAAGTTTCACAAAAAAGTCATCCGTAATCACTATCACCAAAATATTCATGGGCTAACACGCATGAAAAACTATGAAAATCTCCTAATTCATGTAAATTTGCCCCTAAATGTCCAAGATGAAGTCTAAAAATTGTTAGACTGTACGTATGCTCTCCCAAATCCCTATGGAGGGTTACGTAAATTTTTTACTAAGAAATCATCCAGAAGCCATATCACTAAAATATTCATCAGATAACGTAGACAAAAAACTGAAAAAATCACCTAATTCCAGTAAACTTGCCCCTAAATGCCCAAAATGGAATCTAATAATTTTGAGACTAAACGTACTACTCCCACAACATCCTACGAAGAGGTGCATAATGTTTTCGCAAAGACATCGTCCAGAAGCCATATCACAAAAATATTCATGCCTACCACACACGAAATATTGAGAAAATCACCTAATTCCTATAAATTAGCCTCTAAAAGGCCAAAACTGACTCTAAAACATGATAGACATTACATACTGCTTCCCTAACACCCCACAAAGGAGTCTTTAAAGTTTTTGTAAAGATATCATCTTGAAGTCATATCACCAAAATATTCATTGCCTAACACACACGAAAACTTGATAAAATTTGCTAATTCCTAGCATTTGGCCCCAAATGCCCAAAATGGACTATAAAAACTATGCTACTGTACTTATTACTTCCCCAACTCCCTACGGAGGATTCTGTAAAAAAAAATTACATTCAAGTTTATACTCTTACTTTGATTTCTCATAAATTACCAATATCACTGTTTCATTGTTGCGTAATTTTAAAATATTGGTATTGGGGCATTTATTTGGACATGTGGTATAAGACTGTTTGGTAACATGCTTTCTTTCATTGGTTTATCGATTATATAGATGCTCTTTTTGGCTTAATACATAATTAACTTGTTAAACTTGTTAAAATATTCTATTAAGCGATTCAATCTAAGTCGTGTTTCAATTGACCATGCCTAATATGAATATTTAAATAGAATATTTTGACTTGTTTAAACAGTTGGTATCAAGCCTTTTATTTAAGAAAAATATTTTTGGGCTAACACACACCAAAAACTAAGAAAACCGCTTAATTCTTGTAAATTTTCCCCTAAATGTCCAAAATAGACTCTAAAATTTGTGAGACAATACGTATTGCTCCCCCCTAACCTTGCAAAGTGTTGGGAAAGGTTTCACAGAGAAATTGTGCGAAAATAATATCACCAAAATATCCATGGGTTAACACACATGAAAAACTGAGAATATCGCCTAATTCTTTTAAATTAGCCCCTAAATGCCCAAAATAGACTCTAAAAATTGTGAGATTGTATGTACAGCTCCCCCAACTCCCTACAGAGGGTTCTGTAAAGGTGTCACAAAGAAACTGTCTAGAAGTCATAACTCCAAAATATTTATGGGCTAACACACAAGAAAAACTAAAACACCGTCTGATTCCTATAATTGGCCTTCTAAATGTCCAAAATTGATTTAAAAATGTGAGAATTTACATACTGCTCCCCCAACTCCTAGAGAGAGTTCCATAATGGTTTTGAAAAGTACTTGTCTGGAAGTCATATCACCAAAATATTCATGGTCCAACACACAAAAAACTAAGCAATTTGCTTAATTCCTCTACATTGGTCCTTAAATGCCCAAAATTGACTCTAAAAATTATTAGACTGTACGTACTGCTCCAACAACTCTCTACGAAGGGTTTTGTACAACAATCCTCCAGAAGACATACCACCAAAATATTCATGGGCTAATGCAAAAAATAAACTAAGAAAATCGCTTTATTTCTATAATTGGTCTCCTAAATATTCAAAATGGATTCAAAATATATAAGACTAAACGTACTGCGGCGCCAACTCCCTATGGAGAGTTCCTTAAATTTTTTGCAAAGATATCGTCCAGAAGCCATATCACCAAAATATTCATGGTCTAACACACACAAAAATTGAGTAAATCGCTAAATTCATGTATATTAACCTTAAATACCAAAAATAGACTCTGAAAATTATGAGACTGTATGTACTGCTCCTCTAACTACCTAGAGAGGGTTTCGTAAAGAAATCATATAGAAGCCATATTAGAAAAATATTCATGGCTAATACATGAAAACCTAAGAAAAATCACCTAATCTTGTAAATTAGCCCCTAAATGCATAAAATGGACTCTCAAAATTGTGAGACTATATGTACTGCTTCCCCAACATCCTACAGAGGGTTCCATAAATGTTTTGCTAATAATATTTCCTGAAAGTGATATCACCAAAATATTCATGGGCTAACACACACGAAAAACTGAAAAAATTCCCCTAATTCCTATAAATTGGCACCTAAATGCTATAAATGGATTGAAAAATTGTGAGACTGTATATGCTACTCCACAACTCCCTAAGGAAGTTTCCATAAAGGTTTAACTATGTTCGAAAGTCATATCATCAAAATGTTTATGGGTCAACACAAATGAAAAACTAAGAAAATCATCTAATTCCTGTAATTCAGGCTTAAATGCCCAAAATGCACTTTAAAAATTGTAAGAGTGTATGGATTGCTCCCCTAATTCCGTATGGAGGGTTACATAAAGGTTCGCAAAGAAATCATATGAAAGCTATATCACCAAAATTTTCATGGGCTGAAAATCACCTAATTCATGTAAATTGGCCCCTAAATGCCCAAAATGGACTCTAAATATTAATTAATCAACTCTTACACTATATAGATTATTAGAATCACATTTCTTAGCTACGGTTTCTTTTCTAACCCTCCTATTGTAAAATATTCTATACACTGAGATGCTTTTTATATTAATATGTAATCTCATTTTTTAATTAAAAATAAACAATAAAATGAGCACCTACATAATATTTTTAAATATATAGGAGAGAAACATAATCACATTTTAAACACTACTTTTAGTGTATCCAAAATAAGCAACATTTATTCTTGACATATAAATATCTTAAGGTATACATAGCACTTTAACCACAGTGAAAAAATAGAGGAAGAAAGGGGAGAGTTTTACATGTTTCCAGGTAGTGAAACAAGTTGCTTTGGTCGAAGGCTTACGTTCGAATAATGACATACTCGAGTAAGCTTGAAACCAGAGTTTTTAGCCGAGATCCAAAGAGTACAAAAGATAATTTTTGAGAGAAGAAAGCATTGGTTCAAGGTGATATCGGGGGAAGAAAAGCTTGGTTAATTGGCTATCAACAACCCCTAGAACCTGAAAGTCATTGTACCAAAACTTGTAACTAAATGGTCTAAGATAAGGGGATGCAATCCCAAAAACAACTAAAAATAAAGTAAATAGTCTGAAAGGTCTAAGTCCGAAGGAAATGGAATAAGATCCTAGATGAATCCATGGTAGCCTAAAGGAACTGGCAAAGACTCGACAAGTCATTAATCTCCTGGACACACCCAAGCAACCTAAACTACCCATACTCACTATCTTCCGGCTTAATGCGTCTTCCACCACATTAGCCTTACCTGGATGGTATTGAATGGTGACATCATAATCTTTAAGCAACTCCATCTATCTTCACTGTCTCAAGTTAAAGTCTTTATGAGTGAACACTTGTTGTAGACTGCATTGATAAATGAACACTTCACACTTGACTTCATAGACATAATGTCGCGAAATCTTGAGAGCAAACACTACCGCTGCCAACATCAAATCAAACGTCGGTTAGTTCCTCTAATGAATCTTTAACTACCGTGAGGAATAAGCTATAACATTCTTATCATGCATCAACACAACACCCAAGCCCAAATGTGAAACATCACAATAAATGATGAAATCCTCACCTTTCACTAGCAATGTCCGAATAGGTGTTGTGGTCAGAAGAGTCTTGAGCTTTTGGAAGCTCTCTTCACATTTGTCAAACCACTCAAAAGGCACCTCATTTTGAGTCATCCTTGTCAAGTGCATGGTAGTAGAGGCAAAATTCATCACAAACCACCGATAGTAGCTAGACAGTCCCACAAAACCTAACCTCAGTAATAGAACGAGGCTAGACCCAGTTCTTGTCCACTTCAATGTTTTGGGGATCTACCATACCCTTTCTTTTGAAACTACATGCCCCAAAAAGGCAACATAGGACAACTAGATTTCACACTTAGAAAATTTTTCATACAATATATATTTCCCAAGGACACCCAAAAATTACGAAGATGGTCTACATGCTCTTCCTCAGTCTTTGAATAGACAAAAGTGTCATAATTAAAGACATTACAAAGGAATCCAGGTGTAACACCCCATAAATTTATAGGCTAAACTAGAGCTTAATGTGAGGGTTAGAGTCATGAATATAACTCATTGTACTTAAAATAGAGTATTACGTGTTAAAACATCAAGGTACAAACCCTTAAGGACCAACCATTATCCCTTAAGGAGGACCCCTAGAGGCATCCTGGGTAGTGACCAATGGAAGGACTCACGCCCCGTTGGTGGTTCCATGCCACGTGGGTGAGTTCGTAGGTAGGCACCTTGGAGACTGCCTGAGGCTGTGACCAACGAGACTAGGACCCACGCCTCGTGGATGGGTCCACGGTCCTTGGGTGGAGAGTCGTGGGTCAAGGCAAAAGTTTCCAAGTACCAGTCACCAAACCACGCCCAACTAGGATGGGCCCTGGGTCTAACCACTACCTATGGTTGGGGTCTTATGGCAAGTGACCTGGGGCTGTTTTGGGGGTTAAGTTTAGGGGCGCTTTGGGGTTCTCCGGTTTTAATTAATATAAAGTAGAGTCGTTTTAGCCTAATTTAGACAATATATATAAGGATTTTAGACCCCTAAATTAAGTCATCCAACTCATCATTTCTAAAATACAAATCAATTCCCAAAACTTCATTTTCACAAAAAAATCTCTCTCTAGAACTTCAAGGAATAAGAAGAAGGAAGTTGGATCTAGGGTTCATGGAACAAGGGTTCTCACTGAAATTCATTGGATTTCATTGATAAGGTATGGTAGCTCCTAATCCGTGGATAGAATTCATCCATGGAGTCCCTTCAAATGCCCAATTTCAAAGCTAGAAATCCCCAAAAGTTAGGGTTTGTTCCAAACTCATGGATTCATTTCAAATTCATTTCTAATGATTGAATTATGTTACATTATGTATATATTTATGATTTCCTATGGTTTTATGTTGAATTTCCCAAGAATCCATGAAACCTCAGATTTCCCAATTATGATCTTGTAATATGGGTCTTAATTGATGAATGGAGAATGTTGTAGAATTATACATGTGGTGATTGAGTTACTTAAATTATGATTATATCCATGCATAATGTAGTTAATTCTAGATGTGTTGATTGAATATGATCTTTGATCCTTGAAGGGCAAGGTATGAGAATTATGCATGTTTATGAGACTTATCTTTATGCTTTAAGAACACTTTAAGAGTGAGGTGTCTATTATTATGATCTTCTTGTTGTTTTGTTGAAAGGATATTCTGATATACACACCTATGCATGAATATGAAATGATGTGAAAGGTTTTCTCAGATAACGAAGATTCTATGGTTGAAAGGATATTATCACCTACTTGAATCTAAGATATGTATATGTAGACATGGGCGGTTAAAGGCTATTCTCACGCATGATCTAAGAGCTATCCTATGAATTATGTTGGATTGAGTGTCAAGACATTCTTCCATGAGTATGAACTTAGGTCAAGACTTAATATGTAATCTTTGGGAATTAATGCTTAGCACCGAGTGGATATTGTATATGAGATGGAAGCTTTTACACTAGTTGATTCCGACTTCTATTGGGATCCTTTTACACTACTTGAGTCCAGGCTCCCAAGATATGTCTCATGCGATGGAGACCTTCTATGGTAGTTGAGTCCGGGTTTCTAGTAGCAATCTCCTTATCCTATAAACTATGTGCCCCCATAAGTTATTTAGCTAATGAATTTACCTAAGCTAAATGTATGGTTGTACCTTAGGCAAGTAGGACACCCCTTTTCAGTGTGGGTAACACCGGATTCCATGTAAAGCTCATATGGTCTCAAGTCGGTTAAGGCCTATTCCCACAATAAGAACAAGAATATGAATTATGAACTATGGTGACTCAATAATCTTGGTATATGAGTTCTCAAAGACTTTAAGGATGATTATGACTATGTTGATTTTGTTTATGGCTTATGCTATCTAAACTCTCAAATGATGTTTAAACTTTGTAAATTGCATACTTTCAAATGAAATGTCCGTTTTGCATGTTTTCAATGTTTTATGCATGCCTATCATACTTAGTGCATTTTTGTACTAACACCTACTTTTCCTACATTCCCTAAGTGTATTGTCCGGTTCTCAAGGTGACCATCATTGTGGCTAAAACTTCGATTTTCTTATTGTCCTAGCTTGTTTTTTAGTCCTTATGGTTCGAGGACGGATATTTCTCATATTGTAGTTTCACTTCATGTATTTACATTTTAAAACATTGATGTATGGGCTATGTCCCTTTTTATTTTGAGTATTGTAATAGATGGCTATGTTGAGACTTAGAGTCTAGACCTCCGCTTTTCTTTTATGAAAACTTTAGACTTGAAATGTGTTTTTACACTTATTTTTCTATTGCTTATGTTATGATATGCTAAGTGTCTTTTATGGAGTCCTTCGGGGTTCTATACGCCATGTTATATTTAGGGGGTTACCTCTGGGTCGTGACAAACTTGGTACCAAAGCACAAGGTATAGAATGATTCTAGGATTATGTCTCATAAACCATGTTTAGTAGAGTCTTATTCATAAGTGTGAAGCGCACATTTATGAATGAGAAGCTACATGATGTTTAGGAAATTTCAGTTCTTTCATTACTCTTAAGTCATCCGATAGAGTTTAACTCTATAAGGTCTTTCTTCTAATCCTTATTCTATGGTCTACATGATATAACTACTCAAAGGGCTTTTGCAAGTCGGAATGAGGAAGACAATGTGAATCAAGGAGCTCCTTGTCAATCTTCTCAAGCTCCGGTTGATCTCATGCAGAATTTAGGGCGACTATTCAAGTTTTGGCTCAAGTCGTGATGGCTCAAGCCAATAGAAAGGTGATTGCTCCAGTGAACCCTAATATGAATTCCGTAGTTTCAGGAGTGAGAGATTTTGCAAGGATGAACCATTCGGAGTTTTATGGCTCCAAAGTGGAGGAAGATCCCAAGGGATTTATTAATGAAGTCTATAAGGTACTTGATATCATGGGGGTGACTTCGATAGAGAAAGCCGAGTTAGCCGCTTACCAATTGAAATATGTTTCTCAAGTGTGTTATAATCAATTGAAGTAAGGGAGGTGTAACATCTTGCAAATTGAAATAACTAGGACGAAGTTAAGAATTGAAAATAATGAAAATCTGGAAATTTGTTTAAGTTAAGAATGAGTTTTGGTCAATTTCAAAAGACCATAACTCCTAGCTCAGCATGCGCTAGGTTTGTTTCTAGATACCGTAGGAAATATCGTTGAATTATCTTTCCAACACCGCTAAGTTTGCGCGATTCCAAGTTTGTATGAGTGAGGTATGCCATTTGGAAGTTGGGTTGTTTGGATAAGGAAAGTCCAATCTGGATTTTGGAAGGGTAGATTGGTCTTTTCCTTACCCTATTATTTTAATTTCATTTTTGGTAATTATCTAAGGGTCTAAACTGAAATTGTTCAGTTTACGCTATTGAAATTAGAGTTAGGGTTGTTGGAGAAAGAACCCAAGAAAAGAGAAAAGAGAAGAAAGTTGAAGATTCGTCGATTTCTTGGAGATTTGCGTGTGAATTTCATCAAGGGGTGATCCCTAAGAGGTATGTGAGATCACATATCGTTGGGTTGGATCAGCCACACGCCAATCATGATTCAATTCAGTAAGATTTATTAGATTTGAAAGTAAATCCCTTGAATTCTTGATGAAGTTCGTTTGAATCCTTGTGGGCTGTCTTGTTGGAGTTTTCTTGAGATTGATTCATGCTTTTAGTTGTGTTTTCTAGTATAATATGATGTATATTGAGGGTATACATGATTCTAAGTTTTTGGGGAAAGAACCAATTGAGTCTAGAGGGTTTAGATATGAAAAACGGAGAAGAAAAGTCGTCAAACGCCTGGGGAAAGGAGTGGGGCGTCACAGCAGCCAGTGCACCCCAAAAGTCTCTCTGAAGTTTCACCCATGGGGCGCTGTGACCGCCAGTGTTCCCTAGGAATTCCTGTGATCTTCAGCCTCTGGCGCCCCGCACCTCTCAAAGTGCCAAGGATGCCAATTTTTCCGATTTCTTTCCCAACTTTCCGTACTAGTTCCTTAGCAATGTACCTATGTTTTCTAGTTGATTCCAACATTCATAGGTACATCTAAACATCATGAAATCATCTATAAACATGAGCTCATGAACATTGAATCCATGATATAATTCAAGGAAAGTTAAGAGTCAAGTCTAGAAGTTAAGAAGCAAGTCAAAGAGAAGTTTATAAAGTTTTCAAAAGTCTTTCACAAATGTTTTAACTTTGTTTTAAGACTTAAAGTTCAAGTTGAGTAAAGAGTAAAGAGTAAATATTGAACTTCATTTCTTTAGAGAAGCATATGGAGACTATGTATTCCCAAAGAGTTTAAAAATGTTTTCACATTTGATCAAGAAAGGGAACATCGATTCCAAAAGATCTTCTAAGCTAAGTTTTGAGTAATTATTTCAAACCAAAGAAAGAAGTTTGTTATAAAAACATATGAGCTAAGTATATTTTGGGAGTAGTATTGAGCACCAATGTGGGGATGTGAGTTCATATTAACTCAAGTCTCCATAAACCATGTAGCCAACATGGGTAGTAAATGATCATACATTTTAGATGACTCCTTAAGTTTCTTTTTAGCATACACTAGTGGATCCACTTAGTTAAGCGTTCTATATGAAGGCAAATTATAGGACAATTCTGGCAGCGTGGGCAAGACGTTATATGACCACTTAGGCTCATAGTGATGGTTGTCGGTTAGAGAAACTCCCACAGAAACTATATTAGTTTATATATGAGTAAAGTTGAGACTGTTATTGCGTTTTCTTTAACGAACTAAGTTGTCTTCCACTAATTTTTACAATCTTTCTATATATTGTGTATACTTTATTGCTTTATAATGAGTTATGTTATTCAAGAGTTGATTAAAGCCAAGGTAAGCGTTCCTTTCAAATTCTTTTCAAGCCTATGTTGTGTTTAGCATTCCAACTCGCATACTCGTACATTCAATATACTAATGTCAGTTGGCCTGCATCTTTTTATGATGCAGACGCAGGTAACCAGGATCATCACCCAGTGCCTCGTTGATCCAGTTAAGCAGTCAGAGTCAGTTGGTCAGCCTCCTTGCATTCTGGAGGAATCCTTTTGCTTTGCTTTCAATATTTCATTGTTAGGATGATCAGGGTTCTTGTCTCGACATCCCTCTTTGTTTTAAAGGCTTCATAGACAATTAGTAGTTCAGTTGTCTTTACATTATCATTTCATATGTTAAGACTTGAGTTTCCATTTTTGCCAAGTTGAATGTTGACTTTTAAGCATGTTAAGTAACTTTATTTAACAATTGAGTAACTGCATTTGATCATTGTAATAATGCTTAGAGTTTTCTGTTGAGTAGGTAAACCAGGCCAAGGGTTCGCTTAAGGCCAGCAATGGTTATCGAGTGCCAGCCATGGTCGAGGTGTAGGCTCGGGGTGTGACAAACTTGGTATCAGAGCACAGAGTATAAGATTCTTAGGGAGTCTATGAAGCCATACCTGTAGAGTCCTAGTTATCGGTGTGAAGCACGCCACATCTATAATTAGGAGGCTACAACACTTAGGAAATTTTCTCACTCTTTCACACTCATTTTTGCGTTAGAGTTTGATCTCTAAAACATTTCTTTCTAATTCATGCTTGCGCGTGTTTTCAGATAATCATGCATCCACGAAGAGCTGTCAAAGGTCGTCCTGCTAGGCGCAATGTTGATGAGCAAGAGTTAACAAATGCACCTAAAGTGCAACCACAAGGGGAAGTCACTAATGTTGAATTCATGAAAGCAATAAGGATGCTAAGTCAAGCTGTGACTAATCAGGTTGGGCAACAGAGAGGGGCTATACGGGAAGTGACTGATACTTCGAGGATTCGAGAGTTCTTGAGGATGAATCCTCCAAGTTTCACGGGTTCAAGCACTACTGAGGATCCAAAGAGTTTCGTTAAGGAACTAAAGAAGGTATTTGAGGGTATGCATGTTGCCGATATTGAACGAGTTGAACTAGCTACATATCAACTGAAGAATGTTGATAGGACTTGTTTTGACTAGTGGAAAGAGGGTAAAGTTGAGGATGCACCACCTGCGAGTTGGGCATATTTCGAGGAGGCCTTCTTAGGGCGTCTCTTCCCTCTAGAACTGAAAGAGGCCAAGGTACTAGAATTTCTTACCCTTATGAAGGATTCCTTGAGTGTTTATGAGTATGGGTTGAAGTTCACCCCAGTTTCTCGTTATGCTCAAGAGATGGTTGCGGATATGAGGAGTAGAATGAGTCTGTTTGTTGTTGGGTTGCCCCGTCTATCAAGCAAGGAGGGCAGGGCTGCAATGCTAATTGGGGACGTGGATATATTAAGGATTATTGTCTTTGTGTAGCAGGTTGAAAAAGAGAAGCTTAGGGATAGGTAAGAATTCAAAAATAAGAAAGCTAAGACAGAGAATGAGTCCGGGCAACAGAAAATTAATGTTAACCGTCCGTCCTTTCAGCAAAAGCAAAAGGGACCTGCACAATCATCTGCTAGTGCACCTACACCCAAAAACAAAAATGAGTATAATGGTCAGAATTCCTAACACTTCAGAGCTAGACCTGCACAGTCTCAAGGTAATGTGGCACAAAGAGGTAGTTGGGCTCCTGCATGTGCTAGGTGTGGTAGAACCCACCCAAGTAAGTGTCATGATTGCCAGTCAGGTTGTTTCAAGTGTGGACAACAGGGTCACTTCATGAAGGAGTGCCCTAGGAATAGGCAAGGTAGTGGAAATCAGGGCAATAGGGTCCAATCTTCATCAATTGCTCCACCAGACTAGGCTACACCTAGAAGAGCTACTTTCGGTACCGGCGGGGGAGCAAACCTCCTATATGCGATCACTAGTCTCCAAGAGCAAGAGAACTCTCCAAATGTTGTAACACGAATGATCAAAGTCTTTAGAATTGATGGTTATGGTTTGCTAGACCCAACAACAAGTTTATATTTTGTAACCCCTTATGTTACAAATAATTTTGATGTTCTTCCTGAGAAACACTGTGAACCCTTTTGTGTTTCAACACCTATTGGGGAGTTTATTATAGCTGAGCGAGTATATCATGATTGTGTCATTTCCATAAATCACAAAGACACCATGGCTGATTCAATTGAGTTAGAAATGGTAGATTTTGATGTCATTCTAGGTATGGACTAGCTTCATTCCTGTTATGCCTCCATAGAATGTAGAACTCTAGTCGTTAGGTTCCAAATTCCTAATGAGCCAGTCTTAGAGTGGAGAAGTAGTTCAGCAGTGCCTAAGGGTCATTTCATTTCGCACCTTAAGGCAAGAAAGTTAGTTTCCAATGGGTGTGTCTATCACTTAGTCCAAGATAATGACTCTAGTATTGAGACACCTCATATTCAGTCAGTTGCAGTAGTAAAAGAGTTTCTAGAAATATTTCCAGATGACCTACCTAGAGTCTCTCATGAGAGAGAAATAGACTTCGGTATAGACATTCTTCCAGACACTTGTCCTATATCTATTTTGCCAGCCGAGTTGAAAGAGTAGTTAAAAGATCTCCTAGATAAGGGCTTTATTCGACCAAGTGTCTCACCTTGGGCTGCTCCGGTTTTATTTGTGAGAAAGAAAGATAGTTCCCTTAGGATGTGTATAGATTACCGTCAATTGAACAAGGTTACCATCAAGCACAAGTATCCTCTTCCAAGAATTGATGATCTTTTTTATCAGCTTCAGGGTGCTACTTGTTTCTCTAAGATAGATCTCAGATTAGGCTACCATTAGTTGAAAGTAAGGGAATGTTATATCCCTAAGATGGCATTCAGGATCCGTTATGGTCATTATGAGTTCCTAGTTATGTCCTTTGGTTTGACCAATGCACCTGCAATATTCATGGATTTTATGAATAGAGTATTCAAACCTTATTTAGATATGTTTGTTATCGTCTTCATTGATGACATACTAATCTATTCGAGGAATGAAGAAGATCATGATAGCCATCTTAGAATAGTTCTCCAGAATTTAAAAGATAGAGAGTTGTATGCCAAGTTTTCTAATTGCGAGTTTTGACTTGAGTCTGTGATATTCGTAGGCCACTGTCTAGAGAGGGAATTAAAGTTGATACTTAGAAAATAGAAGCAGTGGAGAATTGGCCTAGACCCACATCTCCAACTAACATTAGGAGTTTCTTAGGTTTGGCTGGCTATTATAGAAGGTTCGTAGAGGGGTTCTCATCCATTTCATCCCCTTTGACCAAGTTAACTCAGAAGACAGTGAACTTTCAATGGTCTGAAGCTTGTGAGAAAAGCTTTCAGGAATTGAAAAAGAGGTTGACTAGTGCCCAAGTTTTGACCTTACCAGAAGGTACTCAAGGTTTTGTGGTGTATTGTGATGTATCTAGAGTTGGTTTGGGTTGCGTATTAATGCAGAATGGCAAGGTTATAGCTTATGCCTCTAGACAGTTGAAAGTTCATGAGAAGAATTACCCAACCCATGACTTAGAGTTGGCTGCTGTAGTATTTGCTTTGAAGATATGTCGTCATTATTTGTATGGTGTTCATGTTGATGTATTCACTGACCACAAGAGTCTTCAATATGTGTTCACTCAAAAAGAGCTTAATCTCACACAAATGAGGTGATTAAAATTACTCAAGGATTATGATATGAGTATTCTTTCTCACCCAGGTAAGGCTAATGTTGTTGCTTATGCTTTAAGTAGGTTGTCTATGGATTGTACCGCCCATATTGAGGAAGAAAAGAGATAGTTAGCTAAAGATGTGCCTAGACTTGCACGCTTGGGAGTCCGATTAATGGATTCCACATAAGGAAGTGTAGGTGATGAATGGGGTTGAATCTTCATTAGTGTCAGAAATAAAAGAAAAGCAAGACCAAGATTATATTTTTCTTGAATTGAAGGCAAATGTTCATAAGCAAAAAGTATTCACTTTTGAACAAGGGGGAGATGGCGTATTGAGATTTCAAGGTAGATTGTGTCTAGCGATGGTGGATGGACTACAAGAGAGGATCATGGAGGAAGCTCATTACTCTGGATATTTCATTCATCCGGGATCCACAAAGATGTATCGCAATTTGAGAGAAGTCTATTGGTAGAGTTGTATGAAGAAGGGCATTGCGGAATTTATTGCTAGGTGCACGAATTACCAATAGGTTAAAGTAGAGCACCAAAGGTCCGGTGGTTTGGCTCAGAATATAGAACTTTTAGAATGGAAGTGGGAGATAATTAATATGGATTTCATCACAGGATTACCAAGGTCTCGCAGGAAGCATGATTCTATTTGGGTGATTGTGGATCGCTTGACCAAATCCGCCAACATTTTGCCTGTAAAGACTACCCATTCAGTAGAAGATTATACTAAGTTGTTTCTTCAAGAGGTCGTAAGACTTCATGGGGTTCTGGTCTCCATTATTTCAGACAGAGGTGCGCAATTTACTGCACGGTTTTGGAAATCATTCTAAAAAGGCTTGGGTCTAAAGGTGAATTTAAGTACTGCTTCTCATCCTCAGGCAAATTGGCAAGCAGAATGCACTATTCAGACCTTAGAGGATATGTTGAGGGCTTGCGTGATTGATTTCAAAGGTAATTGGGATGATCAGCTACCTCTCATTGAGTTTTCTTACAACAATAATTACTACTCTAGCATCCAAATGACTCCTTAAGAAGCTCTTTATGGGAGAAGATGCAGATCTCCTATTGGATGGTTTGAAGTTGGTGAAGCAAGGTTGATAGGACCAGATTTAGTTCATCAAGCTATGGAGAAGGTGAAAGTGATTCAATAGAGGTTGAAAATGATGCAGAGCCGTCATAAATCCTACACTGAGGTAGGAGAAGGGAGTTAGAGTTTGAAGTAGATGATTGGGTGTATTTGAAAGTTTCACCCATGAAAGGTGTTATGAGATTTGGTAAGAAGGGGAAACTTAGTCCTCGGTATATTGGCCCTTACAGAATATCGAAATGGGTAGGTAAGGTAGCTTATGATTTGGAACTACCATAAGTTGAGGAAGCTACATGGGAAGCTGAGAAGGACATCAAGAAGAGATATCCACATCTCTTCGAATCCGGAGAAGTTCCAACTTAAGGTACTAATCATCTTTGGCATGTTGTTTTTGCGTTTGCTTGTTGGGTGTTTGAACTAAATGATGGATGTTACACCCTTAGCCTAGTAAGAGTAATCTCATTCAAGGACGAATGTTCCCAAGGGGGAGATATTATAACATCTCGCAAATTGAAATAACTAGGAAGAAGTAAAGAATTGGAAATAATTAAAATCTAGAAATTTGTTTAAGTTAAGAATGTGTTTTGGTCAATTTCAAACTACCATAACTACTAGATCAAGATGTTTTAGTTTTGTTTCTATATACATAGGAAATATCTTTGAATTATCTTTCCAACGCCACTAAGTTTGCATGATTCCGAGTTCGTATGAGTGAGATATGCCTTTGGAAGTTGGGTTGTTTGGGTAAGGAAAGTCCAATCCGAATTTTGGAAAGGTAGTTTGGTCTTTTCCTTACCCTATTATATTAATTTCGTTTTTGGTAATTATCTGAGGGTCAAAACTGAAATTGGTCAGTTTACGCTATTGAAATTAGAGTTAGGGTTTTTGGAGAAAGAACGCAAGAAAAGAGAAAGGAGGAGAAAAGAGAAGAAAGTTCAAGATTCGTCAATTTCTTGGCGATTTGCGTGTTGATTTCATCAAGGGGTTATCCCTACGAGGTATGTGACATCACATAGTGATGGGTTAGTTTACCCACGTGCCAATCATGATTCAATTCAGCAAATTTTATTAGATTTGAAACTAAATCCCTTGAATTCTTGATGAAGTTCGTTTGAATCCTTGTGGGTTATGTTGTTGGAGTTTTCTTGAGATTGATTCATTTTTTTAGTTGTGTTTGCGAGTAGAATCTAATGTATATTGAGGGTATAAATGATTCTAAGTGTTTGGGGAAAGAACCAAATGAGTCTAGAGGGTTTAGAGATGTAAAACGGAGAAGAAAAGTCGTCAAACACCTCGGGAAAGGGGTGGGGCGTCGCGCCAGCCAGCACACCCCAAAAGGCTCTCTAAAGTTTCACCCTTGGGGTGCCACGCCAGCTAGTGCGCCCTAGGACTGTGTCTGATCGTCACTTTATGGCACTCTGTGCCTCTCAGAGAGACATGGACGCCAGTTCTTCCCATTTCTTCCCCAACTTTCCGTACTAGTTCCTTAGCAATGCACCAATGTTTTCTAGTTAATTCCAACACTCTTACGTACATATAAAAATCATGAAATCATCCATAAACACGATATCATTAATCTTGAATTCATAGTTCAATTCAAGGAAAGTTAAGAGTCAAATCTAGAAGTTAAGAAGTAAGTCAAAGAGAAGTTTATAAAGTTTTCAAAGTCTTTCACAAACATTTTAACTTTGTTTTAAGACTTGAAGTTCAAGTTGAGTAAAAACTAAAGAGTAAAGCTTGAATTTCATTTCTTCAAAGAAGTGTATGGGGACTATGTATTCTCAAAGAGTTTAAAAATGTTTCCACATTTGAGCAAGAAAGGGAACATTGATTCCAAAAGAGATTTTAAGCTAAGTTTTGAGTAACTATCTCAAACCAAAGAAAGAAGTTTGTTTTAAAAACATATGAGCTAAGTATATTTTGGGATTAGTATTGAGCACCGATAGGGGGATGCGAGTTCATATTAACTCTAGTCTCCATAAACCATGTAGTCATCATGGGTAGTAAAGGATCATACTTTTTAGATGACTCCTTAAGTTTATTTTTAGCATAGACTAGTGGATCCACTTAGTTAAGCGTTCTATAAGACGGCAAACTATAAGAGAGTTCTGGCAGCGTGGGCAAGACGATGTATCACCACTTAGGCTCATAGTATTGGTTGTCGGTTAGAGAAACTCCCATAGAAACTATATTACTTTATTATATGAGTAAAGTTGAGTTTTTTATTGCATTTTCTTTAGCGAACTAAGTTGTCTTCCACTAATTTTTACAAGCTTTCTATATATTGCATATGCTTTACTGCTTTATAATGAGTTACGTTATTCAGGAGTTGAGTATAGCCAAGGTAAGCATTCCTTTCAGATTCTTTTCAAGCCTATGTTGTGTTTAGCATTCCACCTCGCATACTCGTACATTCAATGTACTGATGCCAGTTGGCCTGCATCTTCTTATGATGCAGACGCAGGTAACCAGGTTCATCACCCAGCTCCTTGTTGATCCAGTTGAGCACTCAGAATCAGTTGGTGAGCCTCATTTCCCTCCTAAGGACTCTTTTTACTTTGCGTTCAGTATATCATTGTTAGGATGATCAGGGGTCTTGTCCCGACATCCCTCTTGGTTTTACATGTTTCATAGACAGTTAGTAGTTCAGTTGTCTTTACATTATCATTTCATATGTTAAGACTTGAGTTGCCATTTTGGCCAAGTTGAATATTGACTTTTAATAGTTCTAAGTTATTTTATTTAACAATTGAGTAAGTGCATTTGATCATTCTAATAATGCATAGAATCTTCCGTTGAGTAAGTAAGCCAGGCCAAGGGTTTGCTTGAGGCCAACAATGGTTCTCGAGTGCTAGCCACATCCGGGGTGTAGGCTCGGGGAGTGACGAACTTGGTATCAGAGAACAAAGTTCAAGAGTCTTAAGGAGTCTATGAAGCCATGTCTGTAGAGTCCTAGTTATCGGTGTAAAATGCGCCACATCTATAAATAGGAGGCTGCAACACTTAAGAAATTTTCTCACTTTTTTCAAACTCATTTCGTGGGTTAGTGTTTGATCTCTAAAAAGTTTCTTTCTAATTCATGCTTGCACATGTTTTAAGATAATCATGCCTCCACGAAGAGCTGTCAGAGGTCGTCCTACTAGGCGTAATGTTGAGGAGCAAGAGTTATAAAATGCACCTGAAGTGCAACCTCAAGGGGAAGTCACTAATGCTAAATTCAAGGAAGCAATAAGGAAGGTAACTCTAGCTGTGACTAATTAGGTTGGGCAATAGAGAGGAGCTAGATAGGAAGTGACTGATACTTCGAGGATCCGAGAGTTCTTGAGGATAAATCATCCAAGTTTCACGGGTTCAAGCACTACTAGGGATCCAAAGAGTTTTGTTGAGGAACTAAAGAAGGTATTTGAAGTTATGCATATTGTCGATACTAAGCAAGTTGAACAAGCTGTATATCAACTGAAGAATGTTGCTAAGACTTGGTTTGACCAGTGGAAAGAGGGTAGAGCTTAGGATGCACCACCTGCGAGTTGGGCATGTTTCGAGGTGGCCTTCTTAGGGCATTTCTTCCCCTAAGAATTGAAAGAGGCTAAGGTATGAGAATTTATTACCCTTAAGCGGGATTCCTTGAGTGTTCATGAGTATGGGTTGAAGTTCACCCAACTATCCCGTTATGCTCCAGGGATGGTTGCAGATATGAGGAGTAGAATGAGTCTATTTGTTGCTGGGTTGTCTTGTTTATCAATCAAGGAGGGCAGGGCAGTGATGCTAATTGGGGACATGGATATATCAAGGTTGATGGTCTATGTGCAGCAGGTTGAAGTAGAGAAGCTGAGGGATAGGGAAGAATTCAAAAATAAGAAAGCTAAGACAGGGAATGAGTCCAGGAAGCAGAAAAGTAATGTGAACCGTCCGTCCTTTCAATGGACCTCTACCATCATATTCTAGTGCACTTCCACCCAAAAACAAGTATAATGGTCAGAATTCCCAACACTTCAGAGCTAGACTTACACAGTCTCAAGGTAGTATGGTACAATGAGGTAACTGGGCTCCTCAATGTGCTAGGTGTGGTAGAACCCACCCAGGTAAGTGTCGTGATGGCCATTCAGGTTATTTCAAGTGTGGACAAGAGGGTCACTTTATGAAAGAGTGCCTTAAGAACAGGCTAGGTAGTGGAAATCAGGGCAATAGGGCCCAATATTCATCAGTTTCTCCAGCAGACAAGGCTGCACCTAGAGAAGCTACTTCCGGTACTGGCAGGGGAGCAAACCACCTTTATGCGATCACTAGTCGCCAAGAGCAAGAGAACTCTCCAGATGTTGTAACTCGTATGATCAAAGTCTTTACTATTGATGTTTATGCTTTGCTAGACCCAGGATCAAGTTTATATTTTGTAACCCCTTATGTTGCAAATAGTTTTGATGTTCTTCAGGAGAAACTCTTTGAACCCTTTTGTGTTTCAACACCTATTGGGGAGTCTATTCTAGTTGAGCGAGTATATCGTGATTGCGTCATTTCCATAAATCACAAAGACACCACGGACTATTTAATTGAGTTAGACATAGTAGATTTTTATGTCATTCTAGGTATGGACTGGTTTTATGCCTGTTATGCCTCCATTGATTGTAGAACTTGAGTTGTTAGGTTCCAAATTCCTAATGAGCTAGTCTTAGATTGGAAATATAGTTCAGTAGTGCGTAAGGGTCGTTTCATTTCATACCTTAAGGCAAAAAAGTTAATTTCCAAAGGGTTTGTCTATCACTTAGTCCGAGTTAATGACTCTAGTGTTGAGACACCTCCTATTCAGTCAGTTGTAGTAGTAAAAGAGTTTCCAGAAATCTTTCTAGATGACCTACTTGGATTACCTAATGAGAGAGAAACAGACTTCAGTATAGACATTCTTCCAGATACTCGTCCTATATCTATTCTGCCATATAGAATGGGACCAATAGAGTTGCAAGAGCAGTTAAAAGATCTCCTATATAAATTAAAAGTTTTCCATATATATGTGTATGCCTTGTTAGATCCCGGTGCTACTTTGTCTTTTGTTACACCATATGTGGCAATTAGATTTGATGTGCTCCCCGATGTGTTATTAGAAACTTTTTCTGTCTCTACTCTTGTTGGTGATTCTGTGGTGGCTAAGAGGGTGGTATCCAGCTAAGCATCTTTGCTTGGGGTGCTTCGATGTTGTTTGTGAAAAAGAAAGATGTGTCCCTTCGTATGTATATTGATTATCAATAATTGAATAAGGCGACCATTAAGAACAAGTATCCTCTTCCAAGGATAGATGACTTATTTGACCAACTTTATGGGGCTAGTTATTTCTCTAAGATTGATCTTCATTCGGGTTATCACCAATTAAGGGTGAAAGGTGGAGATATTCCAAAAATGACATTTAGGACCCGATATGGTCACTATGAGTTTCTAGTAATGTCCTTTGGCTTAACTAACGCTATGGCAACGTTCATGAACTTGATGAATAGAGTATTCTGACAATATCTTGACATGTTTGTGATAGTGTTTATCGATGATATTTTGATCAATTCTAGTGAGAATGAGCATGTTTACCATTTGAGAATTGTGTTGCAAGTTCTTAAGGACCATCAACTTTTCGTAAAGTTTAGCAAGTGTGAATTTTGGTTAAGATCTGTGGCTTTCTTAAGCCATATTATTTCAAGCATGAGTATTGAGGTGGATCCAATTAAGATGGATGCAGTCAAGAGTTGGCCTAGACTTTTATCGCCGATGGAGATTAAAAGCTTTTTGGGTTTGGCTGGTTCTTATAGAAGATTTGTTGAGGGGTTTTCCTCCATTACTTCTTCTTTGACGGCTTTGACTCAAAAGAAGGCTAAGTTTGTGTTGTAGGAAGCTTGTGAAAAAAAGTTTCCAAGAGTTGAAAGATAGACTTACTTCCACCTCGATGTTGACTTTTCTGAAAGGTACTGATGGTTTTGTGGTGTATTGTGATACTACCAAAATTGGGTTGGGAATTGTTATTATGCAAAATGGTAAGGTGATTTCCTGTGCTTCAAGGCAACTAAAAGGCGATGACAAAAATTATCCTACCCTTGACCTTGAATTAGCGGCGGTTGTTTTTTCCTTAAAGATATGGAGGCACTATTTATATAGGGTTCATGTTGATGTGTTTATAGATCAAAAGAGTTTACACTATGTGTTTAGTCAAAAGGATTTGAATCTTTGCCAACAGAGGTGGCTTGAATTATTGAAGGATTATGACATTAGTGTTCTTTATCACCCTGGCAAGGCCAATGTGGTAGTGGATGCTCTTAGTAGATTCTCTATGGGAAGTGTTGCTCATGTAGATGATGATAAGAAAGAATTGGTTCAGGATGTTCATAGGTTGGCCCAGTTAGGTGTTCAACTAGTGTATTCCACCATTGTGTTATAGTCCATAATGGTTCCGAATCATCCTTTGTGATGGATGTGAAGTCTAAGCAAGGCCTTGATCCTATTTTGGTTGAATGGAAAGAGGAGATACTTACGAATTCCATTGAAACTCTCTCCTAAGGGGGAGATGATGTACTTAGATACCAAGGCCATATATGTGTTCCTAATGTTGATGACTTGAGAGAGCTAATCTTGTCGATAGATCATAGTTCTCGTTAGTCTATTCACCCGGAAGCCACCAAGATGTACCATGACTTGTGGGAGGTCTATTGGTGGAATGGGATGAAGAAAGATATTGCAGAGTTTGTGGCTAAATGTCCTAATTGTCAACAACTTAAGGTCGAGCATCAAAGGCCAGGAGGCTTATCCCAAGCTATAGAAATCCCCACTTAGAAGCGGGAAGATATAAATATGGACTTTATAGTGGGTTTGCCTTGCACCCAAAGGGAACATGACTCTATTTGGGTTATTATAGATCAGATGACAAAATCAGCGCTCACTTCATCCCCGTCAAGGTTTCTTATTAGGCGGAAGAATATGCCAAGTTGAAGATAAGAGAAATGGTGAAGTTGCATGGAGTGCCTTTATCCATTATTTCCGATCGTGGCCCTCAATTCACTTCTAATTTTTGGAGGTCTTTTCAAAAGGGCCTCGGTAGTAAGGTTAAGCTTAGTTCAGCTTTTCATCCCCAAACCGATGGGCAAGCGAAGCACACCATCTAAATTTTGGAGGATATGTTAAGGGCATGTGTGATTGACTTTAACGGTAATTGGGATGACTATTTGCCATTGGTAGAGTTTGCCTACAATAATAGTTGTCGCTCAACTATTAGTATGGCTACATTTGAGGCATTGTATGGTAGGAGGTGTAAGTCTCAAATAGGTTGGTTTGAGTTTGGGGAAATGGCTTTGATAGGTCTCGAATTTGTTTTAGAGGCCATTGATAAAGTCCGACCCATTACAGATAGATTGAAAACCAGTCAAAGCTAGCAAAAGTCTTATGCCATTGTGAGGAGAAGGGATCTAGAATTTGAGGTCAATGATTGGGTATATTTTAAAATCTCACCCATGAAAGATGTGATGCGATTTGGCATGTGGGAGAAACTTAGTCCGTGGTATGTGGGCCCCTACCAAATTTTGTGGCGTATTGATAAAGTTGCCTATGAGTTAGATTTGCCAAGTGAGTTGGCTTCGGTGCATCCGGTGTTTCATTTTCCATGCTCAAGAAGTGTGTTGGAGAACCGGTATCCGTTAATCCCTTAGAAGGGTTGGGGGTTGATGAAAGTATTTCATATGATGAAGTTCCGGTAGAGATCCTAGACTGGCAAATTAAGAGGTTGAGAAACAAGGAAATAGATTTCGTGATGGTTTTGTGGAGGAATCATCTAGTTGAGTGTGCTACTTGGGAGGCCGAGGCCGATATGAAGTCCCTTTATCCTCATCATTTTCCTTCTACTCCTACCTTAGTTTGGGGTAAGTAGTTCCTCTTGAGTTTCCTTGTTTTCGGATTCATGTGTGTTATATGAAATTTTTCATGATTTCCATATGTTTTGCACGTTCTTGAAAAAATTATGTTTAGTAAGAAAAAATAATTTTTATGGCTAATTTTCCTCATGTTGTTGTGCATTGAGTAAGAGTTACTTATATGCTTCATGAGATGAATTGTTGAACATTCTTTAGTTGTGCTTTTTGAAAATATGTTGCAGAAAGGCTCCATGAGATTGTGTTGAGCATGCTTTTAGTTGGAGAAGGTAGTTCCTCCTAAGAATATGAGATATGTTGAATTATTATGCATAATGGGTTGTTAGATGTAGTTCCTACTTCCTTGTGATGCATTGAGTATGTGTGAGATGGAGTTGAAGTTCCTCCTTTGAATTGTGCATTATTTTGATGTTGCATGCATGATGGGCTGCTAGTCTTGTGTCTTTACTTCTGTAAGGTCTCTACATCATCATTCGAGGACAAATTTTCCCAAGGGAGAGATATTGTAACACCCTGGAAATTTGAAGGCTAAACTAGAGCTTAACGTGAGGGTTAGAGTCGTGAATATAACTCCACGTACTTAAAATAGAGGTTGATGTGTTTGAACGTCAAGGTACAACCCCTCAATGACCATCCATGGACCCTTGAGGAGGACCCCTAGAGGCTGCCTGGGCAGAGACCAACGGCACTACTCACGCCCCGTTGGTGGGTCCACACCACGTGGGTGAGCCTGTAGGTGGGTACCTTGGAGACTGCCTGAGGTAGTGACCCACGAGACCAGGACCCACGCCCTTTGGATGGGTCCACTGTCTGTGGGTGGAGAGTCGTGGGTCAAGGCCCAAGTTGCCAAGTCCCAGTCACAGAACTACGACCAAACAGGATGGGTCATGGGTCCAACCACACCCCGTGATCGGGGTCTCGTGGGTGGTGACCTGGGGGCTTTTTTGGGGGTTAAGTTTACGGGAATTTTGGGGTTTTCCGGTTTTAATTAATATTAAGTGGTGTCATTTTAGCCTAATTTAGACCACCTATATAAGGATTTTAGACCCCTAAATTAAGTCATCAAACTCATTATTTTTAAAACTCAAATGAATTCCCAAAACTTCATCCTCACCAAAAATTCTCTCTCTAGAACTTTGAAGAAGAAGAAAAAAAAGGAAGTTGGAGCTAGGGTTCAAAGAGCAAGCGTTTTCAATCAAATACATTGGAGCTCATTGATAAGGTATGATAGCTCTTCTTCCATGGATAGAATTCATCCATGGAGTCCCTTCAAAACCCCAATTTCAAAGCTAGAAATCCCAAAAAGTTAGGGTTTGATTCCAAACTCATGGATTCCTTTCAAATTCGTTTCTAATGATTTAATCATGTTACATTATGTATAAATTGATGATTTCCTATGGTTTTATGTTGAATTCCCCAAGAATCCATGAAATCCCCATATTTCCTAATTATGATCTTGTAATGTGGGTCTTAGTTGATGAAAGGAGAATGTTATAGAATTATGCATGTGGTGATTGAGTTACTTAAATTATGATTATATCCATGTCTAATGTAGTGAATTCTAGATGTGTTGATTGAATATGATCTTTGATGCTTGAAGGGAAAGGTATTAGAATTATGCATGTTTATGAGACTAATGTTTATGCTTTAAGAACACTTTGAGAGTGAGGTGTCTATGATTATGATCTTGTTGATGTGTTATTTGAAGGATAGTCTCATATACACACCTATGCATGAATATGATATGATGTGAAAGGTTTTCTCACATAATGAAGATTCTAAGGTTGAAAGGCTATTCTCACCTACTGAATAACGTATCAGGACACTTCATCCAATACTAAGTGCCAACGGTCGTTAGTTAGTAATATAACCCAACTACGTGAGTTGGGTCGAATCCCACAGGGAGTAGTTTTTCCTTCAAATTCAATGATGAAAATATGACAACAATCTCTTCAATTGTGCACGTGTTACACCATTTTTGTTTTAGTTTCAAATACCAAATTTCGATTATCACTCCACTATCACACTACAACACGAAACGATCAAATAGTAGAGTAGAACATGGGGGATTGACCAGCCAATTGTCAAATTTTACCTTAGTGGGTGAATATTGATACTCACAATAGGATAATTTGTTGTGGGTAGGTCGGACTTTATGTAAAGTAACTTTCTCTCGAACAATTACCTTTTCTATGCCGAATTCTCTCGAACTTCAACACTAATCGGAAAATGCCCAGCCCTTTGTCCTTATCAAATCCACTCTCTCGAGCGGTACATAAAGGATAGATCCCATGTTTCACACTCTCAAGTTGAAATCATGGTAACCCACTACTAAGGGTGCTAAGTTTGCTACTTTGGCTTTGCACCTCTCTCTCGAGCAAGATCACAACACTGAACTTGTCACACTAACCATGCAAGACAACCTCAAAACGCAGCAGCAACTCAGACCCACTTCAAATTAACCCCATTATTCACAATTCAATGACACCCACTTAGTGAAACTCAACAATTGGCATAGTAAAAACCCCAAGAGAAGGGTTTAAGCCACTAATAGCAAAAATAAGAAAATCAACATCTACCATGTTTTCCACAACTAGGTTGTCACGACCCGAGGGCACCCCCTAGTCGTAACCGGCGTACTCGACCTCTCGGAGGTCTAATACAAGCCTCTTAGCATTCATTCATCGCATAACACTAAAAACATAATGAATTTAAAACTTTCTTTACCAAGAAAACATTTAAATAAA
>JAJOOR010018182.1:0-27348 GCA_036250505.1 Solanum acaule | reverse complement strand
CCCCCCCCCCCCCCCCCCCCCCCCAGAGACGATAAAAAATAACATAAAAAAGAAAAGGCAGAGAAGATTTATGAATATCATTAGAATAGAAGTAATGAAAATGAAATGGTGTGAGTTATTAGTAATATTATTAGAATGTCACAATTTAATATTTAAATAATTAAATGTTATATAGCTTCTTTTTTTTTCTTTTTTTTTTCTTCAAAGTGGGCTTGGAATCCATTTATTAAAAAATAATACTTAGTACAAATAATAAAAAGAGCCCAAAAAATAAGAGGTACCTAAAGGGTTGCGATGGCGGCGACTAGATTTCAAGCATGTTACCGGCTGAAGGCCAGCCATCCTAGATGGCTGGTCTGATTTTTGACTCTTCCTAACAAATCACACTCCTATAACAACTCACATATCCTTACCCCTCCCTTGTTGAATAACTTTGCTGATATTCTGAAGGGTACAAAAGGAAAAGAGAAGGCTATTGATATCGTAGAGCCTATTCCTATGAAAAAGCCAAACCTTGTTGGAGGTATTCCTACTATTAACTGGTCAGCAAGAGAAATTCAGAGAATGAATATATTAGAGAATTTACAATTTTTGGTAGTAGGCAAGTTCTCATATGGAGCTCCAGACATTAATGAACTAAGAGAATTAATTCCAAGTAGTGTGGGATATCTGGGGGATGTCAGATAGGATATCTTCGAAACAAACATATTTTAATGAGATTTGATCGGAGGGAGGATTTTATTAAGATTTTGTCTAAGAATTCCTATTACATAATTGCGAAGGATGGATATGCATATCAAATGAGGTCTTTTATTTATGATGCAAACTTCAAAGCTAGTGAAGAGACGACAAAGGTCACGACTTGGATCTCTTTTCCAGATTTGTTGCCAACTTTTTTCGTGAAGGAAGTGTTGTTCTCACTTGCGGCTGTGGTTGGGAAGCCACTTCAACTAGATCTTGCAACAATAAATAAGACTCTTCCAAGTTGTGCAAGGTTGACGGTCCAGATGGATTTGCTTGATGAGAAACCTGAGGTTGTACAAATGCAGTTAGAAGATGAAAATACTCTTGAGAATAGAGTTGTTTCAGTGAAAATTCAATATGATTCCCTACCTGCATATTGCATGAAATGTAAATTGCAGGGGCATGGAGAAGATGATTGCAGGGTTCTACATCCAGAGTTAATACAACAATATGAAGAATTACCAAAAGTAACAAAACAACTAAACAACCAACAATTCTACAAAGGGGCAGTAAAGAGCAAATGGAAGCCTACAAACAGAAACTTTACAAAGCAAGCTGGGAAATTAATGTGTGACAAGGCACTGGAAAAGGAGGAACTCAACAAACACAGTAATTCGTTTGTTGTGCTTAATCACCAAACACAAGGAGAGGTTGAGATTGTTGGGGTAGGAGTAGCAAATAAGAAGTATCAAGGAGAAGAGATGGTTACAAGGGCTGACAGTTCACAGGGCCATGACTACATGCCTGAACACATTCTGAATATAGAAGACAAAGAAGAAGGGGAAATGATTGAAGGAAGCAACAACGAGGATAGGGTGGTTTCTGTTAAGAGTCCACACTCTAATGCAAGGGGAAAACAGAAGTAATGGTGGAGACTATGAGGGAAGCAAAAGAGGAAGAGGGTTCCTATCAAAAGCAAGTGAAAATTGTGGAAAATCTTATTCCTTTGCAAATTATGGACCCAAAAGAAGAGTGGTATCAATCACATCCACAAGGGCATTTAATAGAGAGTGATGTTGAGGAGAAATACAACAGTAATGAACTGGCAGTGATCTGTCCAAAATCCCAGCCTGTTCAAACCTTGCATGAGATGGTGTCACACCAAGGGGTTGAGGAATTAATCAATAAGGGTATCATGGTGAATGGTGAATGGTGAATGGTGAAATAGAAGATAGAGATGACAGTAAGATATTACAGATTCAGAATATAGTGTTTACAGTTGGGATATCAATTACATCAGCGACCAAGCACAAAGGAAATGATAAAGGGGAAGTGATGCCTACAAGATCCAATCCGAGGAGAGGAACTAGGATTGGGTCTAAATGATGATGAAGACTTTGTTTTGGAATGTGAGATCTGTTAGATCTCAAAATTCATTCCACAGAATTCAGATGTTACACAGACATCACAAGTTTTCAATCATAGCACTGATGGAACCTTTTCAAAATATTAACAACATTCAAAGATTCAAAAGGAGACTGGGTATGGAGTATGCTAATTATAACTGTAATGGAAAAATGTGGGTGTTCATTAAAGATCATATTCAGGTGGAGGTACTGGCTGATTCTGATACTGTTTCTGGATATTAATCAATCCTTAATTGTTTCTATTATGTATGCAAAATGTGATACTTGTGAAAGGGTACAATTATGGAATGATATGTATTGTATTAGCAATGATATTCAGAATTCACCCTGGTTAATTGGGGGTGATTTTAATGTCATTCTGAGCGAGGAGGAGAAGATTGGAGGTTTGCCTGTATATCCTAATGAGTATGAGGAGTTTGCATTTTGTGTAAATTCATGTGAATTGGTGGATGTCAGTTTCAAAGGGAGTCCTTTTACATGGTGGAATGGGAGGATTGATCATCAGTGTATCTTCAAAAGGCTGGATAGATACCTGATGAATCAGGCTTGTCTAGGAGTTTTTGGGATGATGGAAGCTGAACATTTGCCAAGAACAGGATCTGATCATGCTCCAATGTTACTTACTTGTGGACAACAAACCTTTTCTGTTATGAGACCTTTTAGGTTTCTTAAATTTTGGACTGGAAGAGTAGATTTTTAGCAGGTAGTAAAAGACAACCGGGTTTCAGATGAGGTTGATGTATTTATTAGTTTGAAGGAAAAAAATAAGGAATTCAGAAGATGAAGATCAGTGGGATAAGCCTTGGTGGATGTTGAAGGCTGGTGGAAAATTCACTGTAGGTTCTGCCTGGGATTTTTTAAGGGAGAAACGTAAAGTTTGTACAAATTTCAAGAATATCTGGAATACTGGAATACTGGAATTCCTTTTAAGATATCTTTCTTCACTTGGAGGCTATGGAAAAAAAAGACTTCCTATTGGGGAAGTTCTGGTCAGGAATAGAATGTGTGATGAGGTGGTGTGTGGTTGTTGTGATGATGGAGTTCAGGAGACTATTGAACACCTATTTATAAGATGTTCAAGTACCAATTCAATATGGAGATATTTTACAGGTACAACAGGAGTGGATGGACCTTTTTTGCATTTGAAAGATAGTGTGTATAAATGGTGGAATGCAGAAGTATCTGCAAAACTAAAGCCAGTGATAATGGTTGTGCCAATGTTCATTTTTTGGCAAGTATGGAAAAGAAGAAATGCTTTGAAATTTGGGGGCTCAATGTCTTATCTGAATATGAGGGAAGGTATAGGCAAAAACTTAATCCTATTTGCTAAGCATTTATATCCATGGATGCAGAACCTACCTAATAATTGGCTTGAATTGGTAAGATATTTGACAGAGTATACCCCTAAGATATGTGGTAAGGTGGTTTATTGGAAAATGCCTAGGGTGGATACTTACAAGTGCAATATAGACGGGGCTTCAAAGGGTAATCCTGGACCAAGTTCTTCTGCTTTCTGTATTAGAGATGGTCATGGTAATCTTTTACATGCTGAAGGAAAGATGATTGGAGTGTCTAACAATCTAATAGCTGAAATTGTAGCTATGAGACTTGGACTAGAATATTGTAAGTATCACAATTTATTTCCATTGATAATAGAAACAGACTCACTGGCTGTCAAGAATTTGGTAGAAGGGGCGTGACACATTCCTTGGGAGGCGACAATGGAGATAAGAAGAATACAAGTTCTTAAGAAAGGGTTGGAGGTGGCCATTGAGCATACATTGAGACAAGGAAACAAGCTGGCAGATTTTATGGCTAACATTGTTTTTTCTTTTGTAGGTACAGATAGCATAAGTTATAATGACTTCCAGGCTTTACCTACAGAAGCTAAGACTATATTAAACATGGACAAAAGGCAAATTCCTAACTTACGAATAAGAAAGCTACAAAATCGAATTTATACACATGATGGATGATACATTATCAGGAAATCTTAGTTTATCCGGCTTAAGTTCATTCAGTGGACAATAAGACTGGAGAGAGCTAAGCTAAAGTACAGAGATACATGGCAAAAATGGAGATGCGATGATTCGCAGAAGTCAAAGATTACCTGAGGCAGATTGATGTAGCTGTTTCCTAAGGCTTTTGACAGTGGTATTAGCTCCCTGATGAGCTCAACCTGTCAAAGCTAAAGGATACATCATATACAGTTTGTATTAGGTAAATACTGAGAAAAATGCCAGCGATTATATTCAAAAGAGGGAGGCCATCACCTGACTGAAGTTTCGACCAAATGCATTAAGTTGGAGAATTCTCCGATTGGGATGATTTCATGACATTAGTGAGACGAGTTAACGTTTGATATGAAATACACCCAAATTTGATGTAGACAGAGTTGTTACTACTATTGGAGAAGGTCTTTGAGGCTGGAGCACAGGATGTTGATGTAGATGTCTCTGTTAGGGTTGCAATGGAGAAGACTATGCTTACCCGATTCCCTTTTCCCCTTTCCTAATTTGTTCCCTCTTTGTTTCATTTTGTTTCCCTTGTTAGAATAGATTTTGGACTGGACTCTTGATTGGGCCTGGTTTTTAGTGTACTATTTTTTTCTTAATAAATGGGCTTGACCCATCCGTTTAATTAAAAAGAAATAAAAAGAGCCCAAATGGCTCATTTCCTAAAAGAAGCTAAGACAAACAAAACAAAAAATTAGAATGAAAAGTAGAATAGACAGCATTCTCACTGCAGCAGCTGAAATGCTGCTCCGGCCAGGTTCCCTATCGTCTTCTCCGATGAACTCCGAGGTAAGTTTTCATTGTCTTCATCTATGGGTGTTGTAACTCTAGACCTGCAACTTTTTTATCATATGCAACTGAGCTATTGAAACCTCATTCTCTTCATCTTTCCATTTCCTTTCACCATTGATGATTTGTGCCTCCTTGATCTCTAACTAGCCAAAATAGTACTTAGTAGATAGTATACTTTAAATTCTGATCGGCTAAGTCTCGAAGCGGCTAATACCACTTATTGGAAAGGAAACTCAAACAAAAAATTAAAACTAGACCCACTAGTTTACCAAGAATTAACCAAAACTTCTTGTTTATTCCCAAATCCCTAGGTAAATTTGATAGCTGTTCGAATTAGTTTTTTTCCATTCTCTAGTTTAAAATTTGACGGGTTGAATCCCACAAGAAATTAATACCACCATCTAAATTTTAAGCCTTTGGATGTATAAACTTACCCGATTTAGTATTATCTATTACTAGTGACTGGGCGAAATTGGGCCTTCAGGCATTGTGCTAAAGTTTGCCAAAGATTTTCAGAATGGTGCTCTTTACAAGTCTTCTGAGTGCTGGTATCATGCCATTTGAACACCTCAAAGCTTTCACTAGGTGCGTGGCATTGATAACCAATAGAACTTATTTTCCTACTGTAGAAGAACTTTGAAGAAGTATCACCCTGTAACTCCAACTTTCTTCTTGCTAAGCTAGTTGTTAGCCTGATAACTTTGCATGATTAGAAGTAATCAATGTGTGTACTTGTTGATTAGCATATTGACCTGATTGACTAGCACTAGCTACTGTAAGTATTGATTCTCATGTATGGAGTGTTCCTCTTGTCTGAATTGATAATCTTCCTACCTTCTGATGGGACGTCTTGAAAATTCTTAAACTCAAAAGAACTTGCAAAGTTAAACACCCAGTTAGCAAAAAAATCAGCTAGAGCATTCCCCTCCCTTAAGGAATGTTGTACTCTCACTGATATAGAATGTATCATCATATTGATAGAGTTGACTTCCATTGTCACACTCCAAGGTGTTTCCCAGACTCCATTAATAATATTCACCATTGCTAGGGAATCAAATTCCATTATTATATGGGAGAAGTGATTCTCTAACAGTATTGCAATCCTTCTGTCATAGTGATTGCTTCAGCAACTAGATTAGTAAAATCTGGAATCTTCACCCCTTTTGCCCCTAGAAAGTTATCATTGTGATCTCTTATACAAAATGCCGCAACACTACGACCAGGATTCCCCCTAGACGCCCCATCAGTGTTGCATTTCAACCAACCAACAGAAGGGGGAGACCATCTAACTATCTTGTGTTGAAAACTTGGTCTGAAGTTTTCAACTAAAGACACAATTTGAGGCCAAGTGTGGGATGAGTTCAAATCCCAATTGAACCTTAGCTTGACAAAGCTGAAAATGTTAGAATTTATGTCCAAAAATACCTTCCTCTTAGAGAAATTTCCTCCATATAACACAACATTTCTCCTCTTCCATATAGCCCATAAAATAAGAATGGGAATAATTTGAGAAATCTCTCTTTGTCTTGAATTTCCTTGAGCATTCCACCAAATCTTCATTGTTTGTCTGACTTGAATTAACGGATCAATAATACCAGCAACCCTAGTACAATAATCCCAAACACTAGAAGCCAGTTCTCCGTTTAAAAAAAATGTTCTATAGTTTCTCTTGAAGGGGTAAAACAACATAAGCAATCTTGAGAAATATTGGGATTCCAAACTGTTAAAATCGCTGCCACAGGGACCTTTGCAGACCAAACTCTCCAACCAAAAAATGATATTTTAAAAGGAATTCCTCTTCCCTAAATCTTTTTGAAACATTCAGAAGGCTCAGATCTTTTTCTAATAATTTCCCAGACACTTTTGACTGAAAATTTACCAGAACTAGTCTTAATCCACCAAGGTTTATCTCCATAATCAACTTGTCTAACATAATTCATATTTAGTCTCACAAAATCTACAATGGTGGAAGGAATAAAATCTTGCATAGTAACATAATCCTACCCTCCTTCATTTAAAAATGCATCAATATCAGTCAAGGGATGAAAAGAATGATAATCAGTTTGTTGCAAATACAGTGGACCCAACTTGGTCCAGTTACCATACCATACACAAGAAGTACCTCCCTTAGGTTCCCACCATAAATGTTGTTCAACAATTTCTCTATTGTTAACCATATGCTTCTATATTTGTGAACCATTATTCCATTGCACCAGGGCTGGAATCTGTTTCTTGCAGTACTTATTCCTAAAGAAGTCTGCCCACAAAGATCTTTGTGTCCTAAACTTCCACCATAGTTTAGCATACATGGCCTTAGAAACATCAAATAAAAATCTAAAGCCCAACCCACCTTCATCTTTGGGAAGACAAGCCTTATCCCAAGTTACCCAATGTTTGCTCCTACTTGTTTCTTTATTCCCCCAAAAAGTATTTGCAGCAGTTCCCAGATCACACAATTAGGAGGAACTATGGCAGGTATACTCTATTAATCAAAACTTCCTTACCCCCATAAGAAAGCAACTTTCCTTTCCAAACTTGAAGTTTATCCTTAACCTTTCTAATCAAGTCAGAGTAATGCTCTTTTCTTTTCCTAGTATGTGTGATAGGGCATCCTAAGTATTTCATAGTAAACTGACCCTTTTTCATACATGTACATTCCTCCACAACCCTACTTGCATCTGCAACTTCATTCTGATGTAAATAATAAGCACTTTTATCCTTGTTAATCTTTTGTCCTAACTGTGTCTCATACTCTTGCAAAGTAGATGATTCTCTCTAAAGAATACTTTTGAGATGATGCAAATATAATAGTATCATCTGCATAAGTAAGATGATTCAAATTATAGCTCCATTTTGGTAGGCCATATCCAACAAACTGACCCTCCTCAAATAAAGAGCTCAGGGCCCTAGATAACACCTCTGCTGAGATAATGAATAAAGTAACAGAAAGAGGATCGCCCTGTTTCACACCTCTTGTGGAGTGAAAAATACCATGAGAATGCTCATTTAACATAATAGAATACCAGTTATTTGCAATGAACCTCCATATTATATCCAAAACTTCATTTGAACCATTTTTCTTAGAACCTTCATTAAGAAAAACCAGGACACCCTATCATATGCTTTGGCCATATCCAATTTGATAATCACATTTGCAATCTTACTCCTTTTCTTAATATCAGTGACAATCTTCTGAGTAAGTAGAATGTTCTCAATGATACTTCTCCCTTTAACAAACCCTGATTGGTTATTAGAAATCAATCTAGGAAGAATAATTTCCAATCTATCATGTACAATTCTCGAGAGAGTTTTATTAATAAAATTACTCAAGCTAATAGACCTCATATCATAAAAAGTCAGAACATTTTCCTATTTTGGAAGTAGTACCAGGTTTGTATGAGTGATGGATTTAGGTAAGGAATTACCCTTAAAGAAATCTCGTACCATTCTCAAAATATCATAGCCAATAATATCCCAGCAACTCTGATCAAACCTACCCGTCAACCCATCAGGACCACTAGCATTCTCCCAATTCATGTTGAAAACAACTCTTCTGACCTCTTCAAGCTCTGGCACTCTACACAGGTTTAGGTTCTCCTCTATACTAATCATATTACGAATGTGCCTAAGCAAAGACAAAGAAGTAGCATCTCTTTCCTGAGTGAATTGCTTAAGAAAGAAATCAATGGCTTCTGTAGCAATGTTACTCTCCTCCTTCAGCCAAGTACCTTGTATATTCTGAATTCTCTGTACATGTAACTTCTTCCTCCTACCCTTTACTAGACCATGAGAAATTTTAGTATTTCTATCCCCATTTTCAAACCAATCATAACCAGCTTTCTGTTGCCAATAAATTTCCTCAAAATACAAGTACCTTTTAAGTTCATCTTGAGCCCTTTGCAATATAGATCTATTTTCAGGGGATGGAATTTCTTCAAAAAGTTTTTCTTTTATTCTGACAATCTCTTCCCAGATAATAATCTGCTGAAATATATCACCATATGCCCTTCAACTCCATTTTGATAGATCACTTTTCAGATTTTTGATCTTCCCTTATTACTTCAGCTTCAATCCTTTGCAATTCATATAAATTAAATATTATTATATTCAATTTAATTCATTAAGCTATATGTTTGATTTCCTTCTTTAATCTTCTATCTTTAATTCGTTTTAGCTCCAAACTTCTTCAACTTTATACCAATTTATTCCTACAAATAAAATACACTGTTTAGCACAATCTATAAATTTATTGCTCAAAAAGGGCAGATACAAATAATAAATGTGAGGCAAACAATGATTAAAAATATGTAGTTTTGGCCTCACATCAGGTAGAATCCTAGATTTCTCTTTTACTTATTTGAAAGAAGATGTATGGCGTGAGGACGAACTAGACCAACACTTTGATAGCCTTACATACATGGAAGAACAAGGTTATTGAAGAATCTTGAAGAAGAACTTGATTAGAAGCCTTGAAACCCTAGCTTGAAGGTAATCGATCAAGAAAATCTTTCTTGAGATTCGTCAATTAGTTTCTTGAAATCTCTATGGCCAAGAATTATGATTTTCATTAGTTATTCATAATTGTATGGAGGAATTTGAGTTGAAAAAAATAGAATTCTTGGAGAAAAACATACCTTGAAGAAGAATCTTGAAAAAGATTTAATCTTGAATGAAGTCTTCTACTTTGATTTTTCCTTAGGGTTTTGCCGTAGGATTTGAGAGAGAAGAGAATGATGGATTAAAACATGAAAATCTGATTGTTTTGAGCCTTTTATTAGTCAAGAAATTCGTTTAGGGTTTACTTGGAGGTAAAAAGACAAAAACAACCCTTTTTAATGTTTTCCCATTTGCTAATTCGTAATGCCCTGTATGAGGTTACTAAAATATATAGTCATAACTTTTTACTAAAAAATTGGATTGACACGAAATTGGTGGCGTTGGAAAGTAGATTCAAATACCGTTAATTTTATAGGTTATGGGCCACATAAATCTTTATATTCTAAGAGATATGGTCGTTTGAAGTTGACCCAAGTAGAATCTTACATCAAAACTTAATCGATAAGGAAACTTCAAGAACATTTATCAAGAACTTATCATGAAATTAAATTACTCAATATTTATGGATAGATTCGCAAAGAAATTCATGATTGGCGTGTGGATGAACAAACCCAATGCTATTGAAGCTTACATACCTCAAAGAACTAGGTTCTTGGCGAAATCTTGAATTTCTTGAACGAACACTTGAAACTTTGAGTTTTTTTATCGTCTTGAATCTTCTCTCTAAAACCCCAAACACTTTTGGGGATGAATGAAACTGATTCTAATTAGTTTAGACCCTTAATTGAGTGTAATTCGCGTTTTGAATAAGTGGGGTAAGGAAAAGACTTAAATACCCCTCCTATTTTCGGGTAACTTTCCATAAATGAACAGCTTGACTTCAAAAGAGCATATCTCCCTCATACGAGCTCGAAAATTAGCAAACTTGGTGGCGTTGGAAAGAGCACTTAGAGATTTTTCATTTGGTATATTGTGGGTCTCCTAATTCATCCTGTATTGAAAGCTATGGTCATTTGTAATTGGCGCAAAACTTAAAAGAGCTAAGGAATGACTTGAATGAATTCTCTTTAATTCTTTTTGGAATTCAAGGTTCTATATCTAGTGACCTGACATTAATGCTTAAGAAATTTTAAATTCCTTGGTAAAATCTTACTCACAACGAAGAAAGGCTCGAGTCTTAGTTCAAAAAACATTTGGGGTATTACAGTAGCATCACACATATAGATAAAAATTTCCATCTAATTTTCTAGGTATTTAAATGAAATATTTGATAAAGTAAATAATGAATTGTAACATCTCGAAATTTGAAATAATTAGGAAGAAGCTAATAATTGGAAATAGTCATTTTTGGAAGAATGAAAATCTGGAAATTTGTATAAGTTAGGAAAAGTTGAGTTTTGGTCAACTTGAAACAACCATAACTCCTAACACATAATGATATAGGTGTACTTTCAGACATGATTGGAAATCTCTTGCAATGATCTTTCCAACGCCGCCAAGTTTACGCGATTCCGAGTTTGTATGAGTGAGTTATGCCCTTTGGAAGTTGGGCTGTTCAAATAAGGAAATGCCCAATCCGGATTTTGGAAGGGTAATTTAGTCTTTTACTTATGTAATTATTCGAATTCGTTTTTAGGAGATTAATTGGGGTAAAACCAAATTTTGGTCAGTTTAGAAAAATTAGAGTTCACTCTAGGGCTTGGAGAAACGAGAAAAGAGAAAAGAGAAAAGAGGAGAAGGGAGTAGAGGAAGCAAGATTCGTCGATTAGGTCAAGGATAGCTTGTGTATTTCATCGAGGGTGATCCCTAAAAAAGGTATGTGAGATCAATTAGCGTTGGGTTAATTCACCCACGCGCCAATCATGATTCAATTGAGCAAAATATATGTGATTTGAAGGTAAATCCTTTGAGTTCTTGATGAAATTCATTTGAATTCTTGTAGGTTGCTCTGTTGAAGTTTCTTGCGATTTGATTCATCTTTCCGGGTGTAATTTTGGTTTAAATCTGTCATATATTGAGGGTATAAATGATCCTAAGTGTTTGGCGAAAGAACCATTGAAGTTTATAGGGTTTAGAGTTGGAAAACGGAGAAGAAAAGTCGTCAAACACCTGGGCAAGGGGGTGGGACGTCGTGCCAGCCAGCGCGCCCCAAAGTAGTCCCTGAATGTGGGGTTCTGGGGCGACACGCCAGCCAGAGTGCCCCAACTTGTTCTATGAATGTTGAGGGCTGGCACGTTGCGCCTCTCACAGCGCCAGGGACGCCAGCTCTCTCCATTCGTTCCCCACCTTTTCGTACGTGTTCCTTAGCAATGTACCCATGTTTTCTAGTTAATTCCAACACTCTAAGGTACGTCTAAACATCATGAAATCATCCATAAACATGATATCATGAACCTTGAATCCATAATCCAATTCAAGAAAAAGTTAGGATCAAAGTCAAGAGAAGTTCTTAGAGTTTTCCAAAAGTCATTCGCAAACGTTTTAACTTTGTTTTAAGACTTAAGTTTTGAGTTCAGTAAAGAGTACAGTTGAAGTTCATTTCTTCAAAACTATATGGGGAGTAAGTATTCCTAAAGAAATTAAAAATGTTTTCACATTTACGTAAGATCGGAAACAGAGATTTCCAAAGAGCCTTTGCGCTAGGTTTCATAAAAAGTATTCGCTTTCTAAATGAAGCAAAAGGAGAAATTTGATTTCCAAGATAGCCTTTGAGCTACGTTTTTGAGCACTAATCTCAAATTACAGAAGAAGTATGTTTTTAAACATAAGAGCTAGTATATTTTGGGAGTAGTACTGAGCACCGAATTAGGGGCGAGAATGAGTTCAGATAACTCACGTCTCCATAAAACCACGTAGCCACCATAGGTAGAAAAGGGTCATACTTTTTAGATGAACCCTTTTCACAATAGACTAGTGGATCCACTTAGTACTTCAGGTCCTATACCTTTGGCTGGGTATAAGATGCGCTGGCCACATGAGATAGATCAATGTATCATCACTATAGCTCTTATGTGATGGTTGTCGGTTAGAGAAACTCCCACGTAAGTTAGTGTATTTTTATATACATCAGTTTATTGTATTTTTACATACATTTCAGAGTTATGTTACATCCTTCTATATACACAGAGTTGACATCATGTTTTTTAACACCTTTTCTTTATATTGCACTTGTTTTAAAGTGCTTTATATTGAAACGAGTTCAGTTAAATATTCATGAGTTGGGAAGAGCCAAGGTAAGTGTTTCTTCCAGAATCCCTCTGAAGCCTATGTTATTTTAGCATTCCAACTCCCATAGTCGTACATTTAATGTACTGATGCCAGTTGGACTGCATCATATTATGATGCAGACACATGTAACTAGGATCAACATCCCAGCGCATCATTGATCCAGTGAGCAGTTCAGAGTCAGTCGGTGAGCCTCCTTGCATTCCGATGGATCTATTTTCATTGCTTTCTAGTTAGTTCATTAGGATGTTATTAGGTTTGTCCTAACATCCATCTCAGTGATTTTAGAGGCTTCATAGACAATCAGATGTTTGTCCTTTTAGTCTTTTCATTATCATTTCTTATTGTTAAGACTTGGGTTGCCACTTTTGGTCAAGTTGAATGTTTAATCTTTAAAGCATTCTCATTTATTTTATAATCCAGTTCAGTTAAGTTCATTGATATTTATAGATATGAATATGTTTTCCGCTAACTTAAGTAAGCCAGGCGAAGGGTTCGCTTGAGGCCATCAATGGCTTTCGAGTGCCAGTCCCGCCGAGGGTGTAGGCTCGGGGTGTGAAAAACTTGGTATTAGAGCCCAAGGTTCAAGATTCCTAGGGAGGCTATGAAGTTGTGTCTGTAGAGTCCTATTTATCGGTGTGAAGCACGCCACATATATAATTAGGAGGCTGCAACATTTAGAAAAGATTCTCACTTCTTTCACACTCATTTTGTGCGTTAGAGTTTGAAATCTAAAAAGTTTCCCTCTAATTCGTGCTTGCACGTGTTTCAGATAATCATGCCTCCACGAAGAGCTGTCAGAGGGCGTCCTGCTAGGCGAAATGTTGAGGAACAAGAGTTACCCAATGCACTTGAAGTGCACCCACAAGGAGAAGTTACTGAGTTCAGAGAGGCTATAAGGATGCTCAGTAAAGTTGTGACTAACCAAGCTAGGCAGCAGAGAGAAGCTCGACAAGAAGAGACTGACACTTCAAGGATTCGTGAGTTCTTGAGGATGAACCCTCCAAGCTTCACTGGTTCAAGCACTTTTGAGGACCCAGAGAACTTCATTGAGGAACTGAAAAAGGTGTTCGATGTGATGCATGTTACTGATACTGTGAGAGTTGAACTAGCTGCATATCAAATGAAAAATGTTGCTAGAACATGGTTTGATCAGTGGAAAGGGGGTAGAGCTGAGGATGCACCACCTGCGAGTTGGGCATGTTTTGAAGAGGCTTTCTTGGGGCGTTTCTTTCCCCGAGAATTGAAAGAGTCTAAGGTACGGGAATTTCTTACACTTAAGCAAGATTCTTTGAGTGTTCATGAGTATGGGTTGAAATTCATCCAACTATCTCGATATGCTCTGGAAATGGTTAAGGACATGAGGAGTAGGATGAGCTTGTTTGTTGCTGGGTTGGGCCATCTATCAAGAAAAGAGGGCCGGGAGGCAATGCTTATTGGGGACATGAACATTTTGAGGTTGATGGTCTATGTGCAACAAGTAGAGGAAGAGAAGCTGAGGGATAGAGAGGAATTCAAGAAAAAGAGGGCTAAGTAAGGGAATGAGTTCGAGCAGCTGAAGAGTAATGCCAACCGGTCATCGCTCCAACAGAAATAGAAGGGACCTGCTCCATCATCTTCTAGTGCACATGCAACTAACAATAAGGTTGGGTACTATGGTCAGAATTCCAGAGCTAAACCTGCCTATTAACAGGGTACTGTGGCACAAGGAGGTAGTAAGCCTCCTGCCTGCGCCAAGTGTGGTAGGAACCACTCGGGTATTTGTCGTGAGGGCTCCACTGGTTATTTTAAGTGTAGTAAGACTGGGCATTTCATGCGAGAGTGTCCAAAGAACAAGAAAGGAAATGGTTATGGGGGCAATAGAGCCCAGTCTTCTTCAGTTGCTCCACCAGAAAGAGCTACACCTAGAGGGGCTACTTCTGGTACTGGCGGTGGAACAAACCACTTATATCCTATCACTAGTTGCCTAGAGCAAGAGGATTCTCCAGATGTTGTCACTGGTATGATTCGAGTCTTTGACTTTACTGTTCCTGCCTTGCTAGATCCAGGAATGAATTTATCTTTTGTAACTCCTTATGTTGCTTTGAACTTTGATGTTATTGCTGAGCAACTTAGTGAACCATTCAGTGTCTCTACGCCTATTGGTGAGACTATTCTAGCAGAGAGAATCTATCGTGATTGTCCCATTTTCATCAACCACAAGAGTACCATGGCTGATTTAATTGAGTTAGACATGGTAGATTTTGATGTCATTCTTGGTATGGACTGGCTTCAAGCTTGTTATGTCTCAGTTGATTGTAGAACTCGAGTAGTCAAGTTTCAGTTTCCAAATGACCCAGTCTTAGAGTGGAAAAGAAGTTCAGCAGTGCCTAAGGGTCGTTTCATTTCGTACCTTAAGGCAATGAAGTTAGTTTCTAAGGGGTGTGTCTATCATTTAGTTCGAGTTAATGACTCAAGTGTTGAGGTACCTCTTATTCAGTCAGTTCGAGTAATAAAGGAGTTCCCAGAAGTCTTTCCTGATGATCTTCCCGGAGTCCCTCCCGAGAGAGAGATAGACTTCGAGATAGACCTTTTTTCCAGATATTCATCCTATATCTATTCCGCCATATAGAATGGCACCAACAGAGTTGAAAGAGCTTAAGGAACAGTTGAAAGATCTATTAGATAAGGGCTTTATTCTACCAAGTGTCTCACCTTGGGGCGCTCCGATCTTATTTGTGAGAAATAAGGATGGTTCCCTTAGGATGTGTATAGATTACCATCAGTTGAACAAGGTTACCATCAAGAATAAGTATCCTCTTCCGAGAATTGATGATCTTTTCGATCAGCTTCAGGGTGTTTCATGTTTCTCGAAAATTGATCTCAGATCAGGCTATCATCAATTAAGAGTAAGGGAATGTGATATTCCGAAAACAACATTCAGAACTCGATATAGTCATTATGAGTTTTTGGTCATGTCCTTTCGTTTGACTGATGCACCAGCAGCGTTCATGGACCTTATGAATAGAGTCTTCAAACCTTATTTAAATATGTTTGTTATCGTCTTCATCGATGACATGCTAATCTATTCAAGGAATGAAGAAGATAGTGCTAGTCATCTCAAAATAGTTCTTCAGCCTTTGAAAGATAAGGACTTATATGCTAAATTCTCTAAGTGTGAATTTTGGCTTGAGTTTCTGGCATTCTTAGGCCATATTGTGTCTGGAGAGGGAATAAAGTTGATACTCAGAAAATTGAGGCAGTGCAGAATTGGCCTAGACCCACATCTCCAACTGATATTAGGAGTTTCTTGGGTTTGGCTGCATATTATAGAAGGTTTGTAGAGGGGTTCTCGTCTATTTCATCCCATTTGACCAAGTTAACCTAGAAGACAGTGAAATTTCAATGGTCTGAGGCTTGTGAGAAAAACTTTCAGGAATTGAAAAAGAGGTTAAGTACTGCCCCAGTTTTGACCTTACCAGAAGGTACGGAAGGCTTCGCTGTCTATTGTGATGCATCTAGATTTGGTTTGGGTTGGGTGTTAATGCAGAATGACAAAGTTATAGCTTATGCCTCAAGACAGTTGAAAGTTCATGAGAAGAACTACCCAACCCATGACTTAGAGTTGGCTGCTGTAGTATTTGCTTTGAAAATATGGCGCCATTATCTTTATGGTGTTCATGTAGATGTATTCACCAATCACAAGAGCCTGCAGTATGTGTTCACTCAGAAGGAGCTCAATCTCAGACATATGAGGTGGTTAGAATTACTCAAGGATTATGACATGAGTATTCTTTACCACCCAGGTAAGGCTAATGTTGTTAGTGATGACTTAAGCAGGTTGTCAATGGGTAGTACCGCCCACTTGAGGAAGATAAGAAAGAGTTAGCAAAAGGTGTGCATAAACTTGCACGCCTGGGAGTCAGACTTATGGATTCCACAAAAGAAGGCATAGTGGTGACGAATAGGGTTGAGTCATCATTAGTGTCAGAAGTAAAAGGCAAGCAATACCAAGACCCTATTTTTCTTGAATTGAAGGCAAATGTTCATAAGAAAAAAGTATTAGCTTTTGAACAAGGGGGAGATGGTGTATTGAAATGTCAAGGTAGATTGTGTGTACCTATGGTGGATGGACTCCAAGAGAGGATTATGGAGGAAGCTCATCACTCCAGATATTCCATTCATCCAGGTTCCACAAAGATGTATCATGATTTGAGAGATGTGTATTGGTGGAATAGCATGAAGAAGGGCATTGCTGAATTTGTCGCTAAGTGTCCAAATTGCCAACAAGTGAAAGTTGAGCACCAAAGGACCAGTGGTTTGGCGCAGAATATAAAACATCCAGAATAGAAGTGGGAGATTATTAATATGTATTTCATCACAGGTTTACCAATGTCTCGCAAACAACATGATTCTATTTGGGTGATTGTCGACAGAATGACAAAATCAGCCCATTTTCTGCCGGTAAAGACTACCCATTTAATAGAAGATTATGTCGGGTTATATATTTAGGAGGTGGTAAGATTTCATGGGGTTCCAGCCCCCATTATTTCAGATAGAGGTGCACAATTTACTGCACAGTTCTGGAGAACTTTTAATAAAGGTTTGGGTTCGAAAGTGAACTTAAGTACTGCCTTTCATCCTTAGACTGATGGGCAAGCAGAGCACACTATTCAGACTTTAGAGGATATGTTGAGGACTTGTGTGATTGAATTCAAAGGGAATTGGGATGATCACCTATCTCTCATTGAGTTTGCTTACAACAACAATTACCACTCTAGAATCCAAATGGCTCCTTATGAAGCTCTTTATGGGAGAAGATGCAGATCTCCTATTGGATGGTTTGAAGTTGGTGAAGCAGGGTTGATAGGACCAGATTTAGTTCACCAAGTTATGGATAAGGTGAAAGTGATTCAAGAGAGGTTGAAAACGACACAGAGTCATCAAAAATCCTACACTGATGTTAGGAGAAGGGCGTTACAGTTCAAAGTAGATGATTGGGTATATTTGAAAATTTCACCCATGAAGGGTGTTATGAGGTTTGGTAAGAAGGGGAAGCTTAGTCCCTGGTATATTGGACCTTATCACATAGCCAAGAGGATTGGCAATGTAACTTATGAGTTGGAGCTACCACAAGAGTTAGCAGCGGTTCATCAGGTATTTCACGTCTCCATGTTGAATAAGTGCATGGGTGATTCGTCATTGATCATACCAACTGAAGATATTGGGATCAAGGATAGCCTATCTTATGAAGAGATTCCCGTTCAGATTGTAGATCGCCAAGTTCACAAGTTGAGGACTAAGGAAATAGCATCAGTCAAAGTCCTTTGGAGGCACCAATTTGTTGAGGAAGCTACTTGGGAAGCTGAAGAGGATATGAAGAAAATATATCCACATCTCTTTGAGTCCGGGGAAAATGTAGACCAAGGTACTAATTTTCTTCTTAGTACTTTTTAAATTATAAGTGAGCATGTCGTTTGTTTGCATTTGCTTATTGGGTGTTTGAACTTGATATTACACCCTTAGCCTAGTAAGAGTAATCTCATTCGAGGAAGGATGTCCCCAAGGAGGAGATATTGTAACATCTCGAAATTTGAAATAACTAGGAAGAAGCTAATAATTGGAAATAGTCATTTTTGGAAAGAATGAAAATCTAGAAATTTGTTTAAGTTAGGAAAAGTTGAGTTTTGGTCAACTTCAAACAACCATAACCCCTATCTCAGGATAATTTAGGTGTACTTCCAGACATGGTTGGAAATCTCTTGGAATGATTTTTCCAACAATGCCAAGTTTACGCGATTCTGAGTTTGTATAAGTGAGTTCTGCCCTTTGGAAGTTGGGTTGTTCGAATAAGGAAATGCCCAATCTAGATTTTGGAAGGGTAATTTAGTCTTTTCCTTACTTAATTATTCTAATTCATTTTTAGGAGATTAATTGGGGTAAAACCATATTTTGGTCAGTTTAGAAAAATTAGAGTTCACGCTACGGCTTGGAGAAAAGAGAAAAGAGGAAGCAAGATTCGTCGATTTTGTCAAGGATAGCATGTGGATTTCGTCGAGGTTGATCCCTAAAAAAGGTATGTGAGATCACATAGAGTTGGTTAAGTTCACCCACGCGCCAATCATGATTCAATTCAGAAAAATATGTGTGATTTGAAAGTAAATCCTTTGAGTTCTTGATGAAATTCATTTGAATTCTAGTGGGTTGTTCCGTTGAAGTTTCTTGCGATTTGATTCATGTTTCCGTGTATAATTTCGGTTTGAATCTATCATATATTGAGGGTATAAATGATCCTAAGTGTTTGGGGAAAGAACCATTGAAGTTTAGAGGGTTTAGAGTTGAAAAACGGAGAAGAAAAGTCGTCAAACACTGGGGGAAGAGGATGGGGCGTCGCACCAGATAGCGCACCCCAAAGAAGTCCCTGAATGAAGGGGTTCTGGGGGGGCACGCCAGCCAGAGTGCCCAAACTTGTTCTCAGAATGTTTAGGGCTGGCGCCCTGTGCCTCTCAGAGCGCCAGGGACGTCAGTTCTCCCCATTCGTTCCCCATATTTTCATACGCGTTCCTTAGCAATGTACCTATGTTTTCTAGTTGATTCCAACACTCTAAGGTACATCTAAACATAATGAAATCATCCATAAACATGAGATCATGAACCTTGAATCCATAATCCAATTCAAGGAAAGTTAGGATCAAAGTCAAGAGAAGTTCTTAGAGTTTTCCAAAAGTCTTTCGCAAACGTTTTAACTTTGTTTTAGGACTTAAGTTTTGAGTTCAGTAAAGAGTAAAGTTGATGTTCATTTCTTCAAAAGTATATGGGGACTAAGTATTTCCAAAGAGATTAAAAATGTTTTCACATTTAGATAAGATTGGAAACAGAGATTTCCAAAGAGCCTTCCGGCTAGTTTTCATAAAAAGTAATCACTTTCTAATTGAAGCAATAGGGGAAACTTTTATTTCCAAGTTAGCCTTTGAGCTAAGTTTTTGAGCACTAATCTCAAATCACAGAAGAAGTATGTTTTTAAACATAAGAGCTAGTATATTTTAGGAGTAATATTGAGCACCGAATTGGGGGCGAGCATGAGCTTAGATAACTCATGTCTCCATAAAACCATGTAGCCACCATGGGTAGAAAAGGGTCATACCTTTTAGATAAACGCTTTTCACAATAGACTAGTGGATCCATTTAGTAGTTCAGGTCCTGTACCTTTGGCCGGGTATAGGATGCGTTGGCAGCGTGAGGCAGATCGTTGTATCATCACTATAGCTCTTATGTGATGGTTGTCGGTTAGAGAAACTCCCACAGAAGTTATTGTATTTTTATATACATCAGTTTGTTGTATTTTTACATACATTTCAGAGTTATGTTGTATCCTTGTATATACATAGAGTTGATATCATGTTTTTAAACCGCTTTTCTTTATATTGCATTTGTTTTAAACTGCTTTATATTGAAATGAGTTCAGTTAAGTATTCATGAGTTGAGAAGAGCCAAGGTAAGTGTTTCTTCCAGATTCCCTTTTAAGCCTATGTTATTTTAACATTCCAACTCGCATACTCGTACATTCAATGTACTGATGTTAGTTGGCCTGGATCGTCGTATGATGCAGACATAGGTAACTAGGATCGGCATCCCAGCGCATCGTTGATCTAGTGAGCAGTTCAGAGTCAATTGGTGAGCCTCCTTGCATTTCAGAGAATCTATTTTCATTGCTTTCGAGTTAGTTCATTAGGATGTTGTGGGGTTTGTCCCAACATCCATCTCAATGGTTTTAGAGGCTTCATTAACAAGTCAGATGTTAGTCCTTTGAGTCTTTTCATTCTCATTTCTTATTGTTAAGACTTGGGTTGCCACTTTTGGCCAAGTTGAATGTTTAATCTATAAAACATTCTCAGTTATTTTATTATCCAGTTCATTTAAGTTCATTTATCATTATAGATATGAATATTGTCTTCTGCTGAGTTAAGTAAGCCAAGCCAAGGGTTCGCTTAGGGCCATCAATGGCTTTCGAGTGCCAGTCCCTCCCAGGGTGTAGGTTCGGGGAGTGACATGAATAAAGAAGATATATTATAGTGATAGGTCAAAAATTGAGTAATTGAATGTAAAAACTTTTTGAAGAGATGAAAAAATGTGAATTACAAATAATTTTGTTGTATAATTAAACACTCATAAATTTTTCGCATTTCGCACGATTGTAAAAGTATTAATAAGGCCAATTGTGAATTTAGATAATACAATTATTATTATTTTATATAAAGAAAATGCTTATACACGTTATGCATTCGAATTCAATTCATACACTAATTCTAACATTTTTATTATTAAAAAGGGATTCAAAAATATTTCTATTTGAAATGTAAAATTGTATAAATAGATATAAAATTCACCTCCTCCTCACCCTCCTCCTCATACAAGTAGATATAAATTTCATCTCCTCCTCCTCCTCCTATCATTTCAAAAAGAAATACTCTTTGAATCCTTTGTTAATAATAAAAATGTTAGAATTGTATAAATAGATATAAGTTTCATCTCCTCCTCCTCCTCCAATACTCCAATCCTTTGTTAATAATAAAAATGTTAGAATTGTATAAATAGATATAAATTTTGTCTCCTCCTCCTCCAATCCTTTGTTTAATAATAAAAATGTTAGAATTGTATAAATACATATAAATTACATCACCTCCAACTCCAATCCTTTGTTAATAATAAAAATGTTAGAATTGTATAAATAGATATAAATTTCATCTCCTCCTCCTTCTCCTCCTCCTCCTCCTACTCCTCCTCCAATCCTTTGTTAATAATAAAAATGTTAGAATTGTATAAATAGATATAAATTTCATCTCTTCCTCCTCCTCATCCTGCTCCTCCTCCTCCTCCAATCCTTTGTTAATAATAAAAATGTTAGAATTGTATAAATAGATATAAATATCATCTCCTCCTCCTCCTCCTTTTTAATGGTATTTTGAGTTGACCGAGATCTAAAATTCAGCATATACTTCATGTATAGTTAATCTATATTTAGATTTTTTTAGTGTATTATAATGGATAGTTAATGTATAGGTAAGACATATTGTATAGTCACTGTATACTTTCTTTGACTTTTGACAAACTATATTGCGTAGTGAATATATATTTTCTACGACTTTTAACTATTTCTTCTAAATAAAACATGTCTATATTTGTTGTAAACTAATTACTTTATTGTATATATTTGAAACTAATATTTTTAAATATATTAATTCTCTATCCAACCAATAAGATATCGATTGATTTAGTATTATGTTAGTAATTATCCGGCGGTTAACGAGCGGTGTATTGGCTCCATCTTTTGATGCTCCTTTTTTTTACTTTCAGACACTAAATATATTGATCTGCCATCAAACTTTCGATGAAAATTATGTAGTTATAAATCACAATGAGATATACATAAAAGCCTAAATTTTAAGGGTGCATAAACACAAACATTTATTTTACAAATATTCATTTGTACAACAACTTAATATTTCAAGACTAAAATATACTTCAAATGTACATTTTTATAAATAAGAAGCGAAGACCTGTACATTATGAATTGTGATCCGACCTAACTAGCTAGTAGACCAATAAGAAATCCAACTCATAAATATGTATCAAGTCATATAATGATAATGAGGCTTATTGAAAGACATACATCTAAGAAGGAATCTAAGAAAAAGGATTAGACTAGAATAATACTTCTTCTATTGTAATCTAGTTAAACTACAATTCTTTGGTCACATTCTCTAGTAAGGCACCTGATGTACTTATATATTATGAAGAGAATTGTATAAACGTGAAATAAGAAAACAATCAGTAAGCCCAAGATTGAGCTATCTCTATTACGTTCTTTCTAAATTTACATGGTATTAGAGCCATGCTGACTTCAAACATCTCCTCTGCTTCTACTTCATATTTTCTCCTCCACCCACAACACTTAACCAATCTCATCACCTCAACTTGAATTAACTAAGAGCCGTAAACTATTTTTTCAGGTTACCACAATTGTTTCCCTTCATTCGGGGTCAAAATCTTCATGGTTATATTGATGGAACCTACCCATGTCCACCATCTCAAATTACCAGTGACGACACCACAACCTCCAAACCAAACCATGCCTACTCTGTTTGGATTCAACAAAATCAATTGATCCTCAGTCTTCTTCTTTTTTCCATATCCGAAGAAACACATTGGATTGAATACTTCGAAATAAGTTTTGGATGTCCTCGTAGCCACTTTATCGTCTCCTTCTAACACCTAAGTTCTCAATCTCTATATGCAACTTCAAAACTTGAAGCAAAACAATCTTACAATCACTAAATACTTATATATAGCAAAACTTATCTCTAAAGAATTGATTGTTGTTGGACGCCCTATAGGTCTTCCTAGTAAAAAGATTATATTTTTAAGGGTCTGCGCACTAAGTTTAAAGACATTGTCACCACCATTTCAGCTCGACCTGAGCCCTTCACCTTTTCCGAAGTTCATAGTCTCCTTTTAAACCATGAGTTTATCAATGGATCCTCCATCTCTACCTTCACATTTTCTTCCCCGCCAAAATTTGATTTTCCAATAGACACCTTTATCCAATATTAGCCAACACAGTGCCCCATCTGATCAGTCTTTTATACATATAAGGATGTGGTGGCAGGTCCTTTTGGGGTCGTGGTAGCAGGGGTGGATGGAATCAATAATCCAAAAAAATTTCGTCCCAACTTTGGCAATCTCACGACACACGGCCTAGGTGTCTAATATACAACGGGACTAATCACCTTGCATATACTTGTTTCAAACATTATAATAAGTCCATGAATCATACAGTCTATCTCTCCGATCAATCTTTATCACCACATCCGCATAAGTGGTTTCCCGACACAGGCACCACACACCATATCAATCCTGACCTCACCTCTTTTCATCGAGTTGAGGAGTATAAGGGCCTAGTTCAATTTCATGTTGGTAATGGTCATGGTGTTCCGATTCATCATACTAGTAATTCTCCTCTTTTATCACCATCTCTCACTTTCTTCTTATGCAATTTGCTTCGTGTTCTGTCAATTACCAAACCCTTACTTACTGTTCAATGTTTTGATCGGGACAATAATACTTACTTGGAGTTTCTTTTTTCACTTTCTTGTCAAAGATTGGGTGTCATGACCCAAAGTACCCCCTAGGTGTGACATGGAAAATAGAACCATGAGAGGCCCTAGAAAAGCAACTTGACCAAAATATGACGTAAAGCAATACAACAAGAGAGAGAATAGGGAACATAAGTCTCATATCATAAGAGAAATATGAACATAAGTGTGGACAACTAAACTGTGTTTGACATAGCCTTTCTAACATCATAAGAGTGATTGAGACGTAACTCATAATTCTAGAAATAAAGACAAATAAATAAATAGAGCATAAATGGTCTTGTCCTCAATCCATGAGGACTCACAAGTACACGTGCTAGTAGAGCAATCTAAGCTAACAACGAGTGGGGGGAACAACGTCGGATCCTATATTTTAAATAATATAGGCACAAGTATGCATTAGTACGATGAATGTACTAAGTATGGGAAAATGCATGAAAATGTAAAGCATGATAGCATGATGAATTTAAGCATGATATACAAGACCAAGTAAAAGTTGAAGCTCTTGATACCACTGTTGGTGTTTTTAAAAAAATGGGGCAGCACAAAAAGATTGAAAATTTCTCTCAATGGATTGAAATGACTTTCAATAGCTTTCAATAATTTTATTAAGCATTGAGGGGCTTTAAATAGCCAACATGAAACACATTATCTGCATAATTTAAAATTTAAACAACATAAAATATCTCAACAACATAAACAAACTAACTAGAATTCAAAATTCAAATTTATTCAAACTAAATAACTTATTTTGCTAAAAGTTACTGCAGTAACTAAAAGCAAACTTCAGCACATATGGGCACATAGTTAAAGGACAACGAGATTGCTTCTAGATACCTGACCTCTACTAACATGAGAGCCTCAATCTAAAAGTCCTCTCAATGCTAAGTAAATCCCAACAGAAAATACATTACAATAATCATATCAAAACACTTGGAATGGCATAATCAAGACTACTAATCCAATCATAAGTCATAATAGAGTATTATCTCCTTTCAGAATCATGATTACATAAACTTGTTCATTAGACACTTCCTTTCTAGGTATATAAATCATGATTTCTTTCATATGTGAAAAAATCTTTCACAAATTATTGACACTTTATCTTAAAGCATCATTAAGTCATAAATTATTGCTTTAATAAACATGCATAAATCCTTAATCATATTCATGATCATAGTTCAAAAGTTCATAAACATTATTTATAATTCAAACTCATGAAATAGGCAAATGCGTGAGTCCATATGAAATCAATTGAAAATCATGTAATTGAACAAGTCATGCATAATAAGGTTAAATATAAACAGTTGAATCATAATAAATAGGACCCATGAAGAATAGCATGAAACCCTAGATAATTGGGTGAAATTGAAGTGGAAATTTGAGTGTCTTTTGGAACCCAATGGATGAAAGGGATCCATTGGTGAATTTGTGCATACCTTGGGTAGTCAAGTCCCTAACAATGGAACAAAGAACCTTGAAGCTTGATGAAACCCTAATCCTTGACTAGAGAGCTCTTGAGAGAAAATTGGAGAAGAAGACTTCGGGATTTTTGGAGAATTGAGTGAATGATGTAAATTAGGCTTAGTTATAAGAGTAAAAATGGTTATATGGTAATTTAGGGGTTAATTGGGTAGAAAAAAAATCAAAAAAACCCCTTAATAAAAATATGTCAGACAGGTCTATAGTTTAGACCTACGGTCCATAAGAGGTTCTATGGACCCTACTGGTCAACCGCTCAACCAATTACTGGAACCCAAAAGTCCAGCCAATTTCCACGAATCACTTATACGCACCGTCGACAATCATACGGTCTGTAGTGCCCTTCTGTTGACCTCAAGTTCATGCCAAAAATTTCACCAAGTCTGAATCACTTCTATGGGTACCTCCACCGACCCGAAGAACACTCTATGACCCGTCCTGTCCATTCGTTGGTTAAACATTAGAGACTTGTCATTTCCAAATCTCAAACTAATTCAAGTCCTACGACTTCCTTATTACCTCCCGTAGGACTTCCTATGAATTCCTATGGTCCCTAGGTTGGAATTGTAGACCACAACCTCAGTACCAAAAATGAAACTTTTCCTTTCAATCTCAACTTCTAATTTCTGAGGTGTTACAATATCTCTCCCTTGGGAACATTCATCCTTGAATGGGACTCAAGTTATCATGAATAGAGTATGCAGAGCACCTAACAACCTAATGATGAGTCCACAAATTGGATTCATTCGGGGATATATTTTAAAGGAAATTTTGTCCTCAAATGCTTATTTAGTCTCAATATCTGATGAAAACCCTTAAGTTTCAGGTATTTGGAGTTAAGGAGAGCATTACACTACGTTGCTAAAAGAAACGAAAAGGACTAAAAATAATGAAGAAATGGATGCTTGAGGATCGCCTAGACCACTTGACAAGTCGCCGAAGGGTCTTACTTCGCCTTTTGTTCCAGTGTACTGAACCCTGAAGAAAAGGATCAAGTCGGCGAAAAAAAGGAACAGTCAGCACATCACCGAGCAATTCCATGAAGCAGTACCATGCCACCCAATAACCCAGAGCACGACGATGCTAAAGGCTGGTACAAGATGGCGATGAATTACACCAAAAGGTGAATCGTCGAGTTGATTAGCGATTCCGAGTAATGATACCGAACGATCCACTGCAACACAAATCTGTGATAACTATAAGTACTAGTTAGATTTTTAGTTTTATAGTGGAACACTTTTATTATAATTTTTGCACTTAGAATAGTACTTTGGATATTTTCGCTCTAAATTTGAGAGGGTTTTGAAGACTTGAAGAAGAAAAGGGTTTCATCTCCAAGGATCTGGACTTGGGTCTCTTGGATTCTTCATTCTTGGCTTGTAACAAGACTTAAATCTTCATACCCATTTGAATGCAAGCTCATTTAGGTATAAATTTCTATCTCTTGATGTGTGGCTAAAAACCCTAATTTTTGGGGTGTGATTTAGTAAATATGGGTTAAGATAATTGTTGGGTCTTGCTTGCTGATAGTCTATTTATAGTTTAAATGTGATTTTGTTTAGTGGTTTTGGATGAATTTAATGAATTTGTAGTTGCAAATACAAGTTTATTTATGTGTTTTCGACTTGCTCGAGAGAGAGGTCTTAAAATTAAAACCACTAAATTGATGGCCAGTGTAAGTGGGTCGACATGAGGTTCATCTCAAGAGAGTGAACCCTAGTCCCATATCCACACACTCATCTCAAGAGAGTGAGTGGGTTAAGGCGTAAGCTGGGTCTTCATGCAGCAAGTGGGTGTACGAGAGGAACACATTTGAAACGGGGTAAGTTGCTGGAGACAGAGCTTATCCCCTTTACAGTCTAGCTTAGTCACAATTACTCTATAAATCTTGTATTGAAAGCATGTACCCAATACTCTAGATTAACCTGTATTCCAGTCACATCCCAAGGATTCCCTCTCATTATTTAGAAACCCTTGTTATTTTGTTGTTTTTCTTACTCGTGGTGGGGGGGGGGGGGGGGGGGGGGGGGGGGG